>JBCEWC010018354.1:0-12011 GCA_038996855.1 Solanum aculeatissimum
AAATGTAATACTACTAAACTGTAGCTATTTTTTGTTATTTATTGTTGAATGTTTGCTCAATTGTGTAATTTTCCCTTTAGTATATGAGCATAATATATTTTGAGAGTAGTATTGAGCATCAATTTGGATAAGAGTATAGGTAACTCGAGTTCCATAAACTATGTAGTCCGTGTAGGATAAATGTCTATCCTCTCTTGTCCCAAAAGAAGACTTTTATTATTGGATCTATTGAATGTGATTGTCCCTTATGGTAGCAAGTATTGGATGGTTGTGGAAACGGTAGCAAGCTCAGTGTACCATCACTAGCTCATGGATGATGGGAATCGATTAGAAAAACTCCCTAAGAGTAAGAAATAAATTATTTTACTAAGTTGCATATGAATACAAATGATTGATGAAAGCATTGTTTGTATTTTTAAACTTGCATGGCGTATTGACGTTGAGTTGGGTTTTC
Source organism: Solanum aculeatissimum (assembly GCA_038996855.1). Taxonomy (NCBI): domain Eukaryota; kingdom Viridiplantae; phylum Streptophyta; class Magnoliopsida; order Solanales; family Solanaceae; genus Solanum; species Solanum aculeatissimum. The sequence continues at coordinate 455 of JBCEWC010018354.1, forward strand.
CTTCTTGGAATACCTTTGATGTATTGTTCTACTCAGCCATCTTACATATAATACATTCCACGTACTAATGTCACTCGACACTTATTATTTTATGATGCAGATACATGTGTTGGAGATCCTTAGTATATGTTTAATTGAAAATTCCTAACATTTTTAGAGTTTTGATGAGACTTCCTAGCATTGGAGGACGTCTTTTATTTTTAGTTATTTTCTTTCATATGGTTGAGGCAACCTTGAACTTGTCTTGAAACTTTTTATGAGTTGATAAGAGTTTCATGGCATGAGTTAGATGATGTTGTATTGGAGTCTATTTTTACAACCCATTCTTACTAATATAGAGCAATTGATTTGGTTATATACTGAGTTACTTGTTATTTCATGTTGATGTTAATAACCGACTTGAGTATTTGTTTGATTCCATTAAGTCTTTTGCTAATTGAATGAGTGAGGAGACCAAGTGATTCTCTTGAAAATTAATAATGATTTATGAGTATCGATCATGCCTAGGGTACCTTTTTGGGGCATGACAGAGTTTTGAAATAGAATTCCATCAATTGTATCAACTTTGAAATGTAGAATTTAGTCTAGGAGAGTCATCAATTTTTAATTTGAAATTGTTTCATGGATTTGAAATCTTAAGTTAGAAGTTTGAGTTATTTTGAACTAAGGTTTAAATTTGGTCAACATTCGAAGTTTGAAAAATTGAACTGAATTTTTGATCATTTTGTCGAATTAAGAAGGTAATTTTAGGCAAAGGAAGAGTTTTTGTGTATTTTTTGAAGTTTCAAGAGAATCTTGATCTTTTTTAGCATTAAGTTAGTTTGATAATGACTAACCAAAATTTGGATAAGAAAATATCAAATTCTAATTCTAATGATTCCATTGAGTCTGAGATATTAAATTTAGTAGGCTAGCACAGAAGGTTTACGTGTACAAGGTCTCGAACAAATCTCGAGGGTCCTTTCAATGAATCTTTATGCTCTTATTGTTGATGATCATTTGATGTTTGTATGTTATTTTTCGCGTTCACAATATGCAAAAATATAAAAGATAAATATTGAAGAAAAATAATTTCGATAGATACATGATCCATGTGTAGCCCCCTTGAATTTCGATCTAATTATATCAGCGAATGTGTATCGTAGGATAGACATACATCACGATTATTTGACATTGTATTGTGTTTCTTTCCATGGTATTCCATCTCATTCCATTCTATTTCTTATTTTAAATGTGTTAATTTGTACTAAGTGTGATATATTGATTGACTTTATTCTTGTGAACTATTAAAATTGATCGATTGAGATATTGTGGATGAAGACTGTGATTATATATATCTATATTGTGTATGTTAGTCTTTCCTGCATGCAGATTTGTAGTTTTGAAGGTATATGATTGGGATGGAAGGAGTACTTGAGTTCGTTACTCTCTACCTGCTTTTAGATCCTCTTGTTGGGTACTTATTGGTACTCACTCTTACTTCTACACATATGTGTAGGTTGTGAGCACGAATCTTGTTGATGTTTCTATTCCCTTATGGATCTAGGTTGTGATAATTGAGAGGTAGTTGCTTGTCAGTTCCAGTCTACTCTCAAGACTGTCAAACTTCTTTATTGATTTTTTCTATTCGAGAAACAAGGACCATTGAGGCTTGTATTATTTCTTTTTGATTTTGTTGTTATGTAGGCTTGTAGATATAACACCAATTCTGGGATGATTTTAGTTTATGGTTATGTTCCATATGCCTTATCCTTTGCTATTTATATTGTATTATCGTTTTACCTTTCACATTAATTTATGATTATCTGTTTAGGCTGATTTGCGTTGATGGATTAAAGGCAAGTGTCATCTCACTCAATTTTTGAGTTGACATCAGTCTTAAATGATACCGCTATTGTGCCATATTTTGACGGAGTCTTAATTGTCTCTAACTTATTTATTCAAGAAAAAAAGAGCTCAATCTTATATGATACCAATACAGTATCAATATACTAATAGAGTATCACAAAGGATATGATACCTCTGTGGCAGTTCTATATGATACCACTACAATATCATATACCAGCGGAGTATTACAGAGTAATGATGCTGACATCATTCACAAAAAAAAAAAAAGCAGGGTAAGTGTCACGACCCGAAATCAGGGTGTGATGACACTCACCTAACTCACCAAGGCAAGTCAGCCCAAACCCAAACAACTGAATAAAATATTAAGAGTGGAAGATAACAGTCTAATAAGATATATAGATGTGAAAGCAAACTAAATACAACCATCCCAAGAACTGATGTCACATGTATAAGCCTCTAAATATAGAATGCTCAAATGAAATACATAGCATAATGTCTAGTCCTCAAGTAGAATAAAACATAAAAGTAGAATCTTTGAAGGTCTTCCTAAGGGACAAACAACTACCTCTCGATAGATCCAAAGCCCGATATAATGTAAACCAGGAGGCTAGCAAGATGGACTGAGCTCACAACCTATAAAAATGTAACAAGGGGTGAGAACCAAACAATAGAGTATTCAGCGAAATGGAACTAACCTAAAGTAAAGCAATTAAGAACACAAGTAACTCCTTAACTCCCAACCACAATCCATCGAACTACAATCATGTACTCGGAAAAGTTACAGCACGGTATAATATACAAATCACAATAATATAAATATGCTCATCATCTGACATAATGTCTCATCGCCATTCATAAGTAGATATAACCATCAATTACTCAAGTCAATAATATGATAAGTATACAATCCAATACACAATACAATGATAATATAGAAGCAAGTATGATATAAGATGTAGTGAATGTCATGGAAAATAAATAATGTGATGCAATACCAAATAATTGTGATGCACATCTGTCCTAGAATACATATCCGCTGATCAGATGACTGCCTTAGTCGGAACCCATGGGGGTCTCACATAGAGCGTGTATCTATGAACATGGCCGACAAAGACCTTGGATCATGATCACCCATCCAGAAACGACCTTGGACCCGTACAAAAAAGATCTCAGACCTATCCGAAAAAGACCTTAAACCCAATAACAGCTGATAGAAACCTCGACTAAACATCGACCGGTAGAGACCTCGGCCACCAACCACATGCTACCTTACTCATCTCTCGGCCATAGTCATTACAAGTATTAATGCACAAATAATAATATATGTGATGTGCATGGTCATAATTATATCATAGTATCAATATCATAATGATCTCAATATCTCAATATCATCAATAGTTCAATATCATCAATGTCTCAATATCACCACAATCTCAATGTATTAATCACATCACGATATAAGCATCATCTTAATATCAATACCAAAAGATTCACAGGATCGCATATGTTACAAATCCATAATTAATTTATTAGTTGATATACCATCGTATAAGTAATTATTTATTTATAAATCTTATGATCAAAGCCTACAATGATATGATTCTACCCCAAAGTGATCAATTCCACATACATAGGAGCATACAAGGTTCATTCATACTTAACAAAAGGTTAGAAGTCCACTTAAGTCTCGTATCAAGTAAACTTTGTCGCTTTTCCCCTTCTATGGCACTCTAAATCACCAAAATCTATTCAAATATGATATCACAATCACAAGACAAATCTAATGATACTAAAAAGCAATCAATTCGGAGAAAAAGTATCATACCCAGGAGGGTACCCTTGGCGTGGCCGACACTTGAAGAACCATTGTTGATTCTCCAAGAGAACCACTTGGCCTCATCATCACATCATGCTCAACAACGGAAGAATACTCAAGAAAAAACATCAAATAGATAAATAAAGCTTTTATAAAATAATTTCCAATGGTCAAGTTTAGAAAATAAAAACAATCAACTCTCTCTACTCAATGTCTATGAAGCCTTTAATCCAATCTAGAAGGTGTCAAGACAAGCTCCAAGCTACCTCAAATGAAAAATAAAATACTAAACTTGAGCTAGATGAAAACATAAATGTGTGTCCTCCAAAAGTAAGAGAGGACTCATCAAATCAACTGACTGCAACAGATCCTCAATGGAGTGCTTGTTGATGATCTCTAATACCTGTCGTTGCATCATAAAAGGATGCAGTCCAAATGGACGTTAGTACATTGAATACACTGGTATATAAAATGGTTGAAAAGGAAAGGACATAATCAAATATACTCAAATCAAGTAACTCAACTCAAAACCAACTCAACTCAACTCAGTAAAACATGCAAGTTTAAGAACGTAGTCATGATTTGAAAATAAACTCAATAATATGCAACTCAGTCAAATCAATTATGCAAAAATTAAGGAGTTTTTCTAACCAAAAATACTTTTCACTATCATAGTTGGTGATGTACAACGAAGGCGATGTTGTTGTCATATTCTTCCATTATTTGCCAAGGTAAGGACGCTCAACTCTACCTCTTGATCCATCATCCTCATCCATATTTTTAGGACAGGTTTGCCAGAGTTAACTGTATAACTAGCCTACGTCAGCGACGTAGTTATGGGGTTTGAGTCACTCTTACTCTACCTAACTCGGTGCTCAATACTACTCCAAAAATAATCTTTTTAAAACTCATTCAAACTCATCTCAATCATCAAATCTTTGCTTTGAAACAAAAAGAATACTTTGCAAACTCTTTCAAAACTCATCAAAATCATTTCTCAAAAAACATCATATGCTTTATTTTAAAACATGCTTTCAAAAAGTCATTCACCTCTCGTCGAAACTCTTTGTCAAATCATTGTTTAGACTCAATAAGATATGTTCAAATTAGTTTAAAATCATATTTGTTCAATTATACAAAAATGATCATCAATCTCAATTCAAAAAATGCATAACAGAAAATCAAATATAATCATGGTTCATGTAAATGAAGACATAAACATGCATCAAAATTAAATACTCAACTCATGAACATCAATAACACATTTTTACATACCAGGAACTCAATAAGGCTTAAGATAACTCAAGAATTCAATTCAAGAAACTCAAGAAAACTCAAACTCAACTTAACCCGAATCAATATAGATGGAGGGGCACGTAGACGAACTCAATCCAACGTTGTGTTAGCCTTACATACCTGGATGAAGAATAAAAAATCAAATAACAAAGATCAGCTTTGAATCTCTTGAACCCTAGCCTCCTCTTTTCTCCTTAGCCCTAGTTCTGAAGATAAATTAGCGTAAAATGATTGTAAATTCACACTTAGAAATTGATATAAGGTTGAAAACGGCTTCAAAACGACAGAACTTTAGACTAGGATGGGTGGGAAAAAAAGACTAGAATGTCCTTGGTTTTAAAACTAAACGTCAAGTACCGGGATGGACCAAGTTCGCGATGCGGACTTGTCGCACTTCAGTTTATTTTTCGACAAAAAACTTAAAACGCGTTCAGAAACTATTTTTCTATAAAATAACACATAAATCGCAATTGTTAAATGTGTTTTATGTGTAATTTATTTAAATCTCTTTCTGATCGATTTTCTAATCTCGTAGAAAATATTAGAACCAGGATTAAGTTCAAATCCGCGACAAGTCCGCATCACACACTTTTCTATAATTGCATCTTTGCCACGAAAAATAACCTTTTATCCGGTTGCTCTAAAATTCAATCAAGACCATTTACCCATATAATTCTTCATGTTGTTAGAAATTCTGACCTCGAATTTGTTTAAAGAGTTTGGGAAGATGCGTTATGCAAGCGTCTCTCATCTAGGGGTATTTTGGTAATTTTGTCGGGTGTAACAAAAAAGATAAAATGATCAAAAATCTCATGTTGAAAAATGTAGTTGGAATCTGAAAATTAACATATGAAAACGTTCCTAAGGTGATAAGGAGTTCAATGGTGAAAGCAGCATCGAAAATGGAGTTAAGATGAAGGAGAAATCAACAATTTAAGTTTAGGAAATCAAAGTTCGAAAATCCCCAATTTTACACCATAAAATCCCAAAATTAGAAGTTAAAAACATAATTAGTCAATGGAAAGAAATGAAATAGGTTAGAAAATAGTTACCCAATCACTTTGCCTTGAAAAATCTTGAAATCCCTCTTTAAAACAAAGCTTGGAGAGTTGAAAATGGTGGAATGAGGTTTAATCACGTATTTTACAAGACAACACTGTTCAAGCATCAACAATGTTCCGTGAACACGGAGGTTTAATCCTCCCTATCCTCCACGAACTGGATTCGATTCGCGAACGCGGAGGTCCTCAACATAGAGCTTCGCGAATGCGGAGAGGGGTTCCGCAAACGCGGAGGTCACCCAAGCCAGACCTCCACGAACTTGATCCCACTCCCCCGAACGTAGAGTACAAATGGAGAGGCACCAAATATTCGCTACACCAACTAACTTAGCATCAACCAAAAAAGGAGTTGGACCCTCGAAAATTCGTAAGAACCCTGTGAACACAAACCAAACATAGAACCCTACCAGAAATGATAATTAGGACTCAATGGAATCGTCAAAATTTGAATCCGGAATCTCCGTGACCTCGAATCCAAGAACGATCATTTAAACTAGTTTCAAACTCAAAAAATTAAAATATTCACAGATGCTCTAAAAATTGCAATGAAGTCATTTCTAGTGTTAGTTTCATCACCCGGAACCACTGGAACCGACGAAATTTTGATACGAGCCCCCGAACTTTAAATGTTGACTAACATTAGTTTTATTACCCGGAACCACTAGAATCGATGGAATTTTGATATGAGCCCCCGAACTCCGAATGTTGACCAAAGTCAAACTTATGATCCAAAATGAACTAGAAATGCAACTTTGGATCCAAAATCTTTGTTTTAACTCTGAATTCAGTTCTGCAAGTTTTTCTAGACAAGATTCAGCATTTTGGAACTGATGAAATTGCGGATTCTGACACGCGAAACTTAAAATGACCTCAAAAAACTCAAAATTTCCAACTTTAAGCCTTTAAAAACTCATTCTTTTGCAAAACTCCAACTTTTCACTAAATTTTCAAAATTCGACTTTAAGACTCGACCAAATATGATCCAAAACAACCTTTGGAAAGGACAAAATGGTAATTAGGTCAAAATGCTAAAAATGACCTTCGAGGTCATTACAGTAAGTAGATAAATAGTTTGGGCTAAATCCATTTTTGGTAAATAGTTTTACAATCAGGTCTGTTTTGTGTAGTTTTCACAATTTTAAATTGGGAAAATTTTATTAATATACAAAAAATATATTAATTTACAAGAAAGTAACTATTTTCTTTTAAAAAAAATAAAAAGCCAAAAAGGATTATGGACTCAACATAGCTCACAGCAGCTCAAAGCCATTAGGTCGTTTTTGCTTCTTTGTTTTTTTTTTTGTAGCATTAATTTTCTTTTAAAAAAAAACATGTTTTATCTTTTTTTTGTTGTTTTATAATTTGTTTTTAAAAAAAAAAAACTTTTTCTTTTTAATTCTTTTTCATGTATCAATATTGTATAAATGTATATAAACGTGTATCAATATTACATTGATAGTTACGTAATATATCGATATTGTGTAAATTGTATATTAGCATGTATCAATATTATATAAGTAGTATCTAAATATGTATCGATATTGCATAAATTGTACATAAATGTGTATCGATATATATAATATAAATAGGTATGTAATGTATCAACATTATATAAATGGTGCATAATCGTATATCAATATTGTATAAATAATTTTATAACGTATTGATATCAATATTTATTTGACTATCATGTATTCTCACCTTAATAAATAAAAAATAAATAAGAAATAATAAAATGACATAAATATTAATTTTTTAATAAAAGAAGTGAAACAATTAAAAAAAACTTTAAAAAGAAGAGCAGCAAAAAATTTAAACATTGAATTTTTAAATTTAAACATTGATTTTTTTTAAAAAAAAATTGTTTTGACATATAACAACCAAAAAAAATTATTTTTAAAAAATCGGGAAGAAAAAAGGCCAAATGCCCAAATAAACTCTATCAATTGTTATCAAATAGCTGAAAACTATTTGCTACATACAATTGCCGATTGGCCATTTAAAAAAAAAATGAATCAACTTTTTTGTGAAAAATTTAACTCAATAATTTTTCCTTTTAAATTACATTAAAAACACCCTTCGGGGTGGCCAGTGGTTTGAGCTTGAGACTTCCATATTGGAGGTCTTAGGTTGGAAACCCTTTGCCAGCGAAAGTAAGGGGTTTGTATTCTAGGTCGAGCTCGTCGCACCGAGCTTGCCTAGTGTGGGTTACCTCTCATGTGTGGTTTGCGAGCTATTGCATAGGAGCAGAGGTTTACCCTGTGCGCACCCAAAGAATAGCGACTGTGATTTCTCCTTGCCATCAGAAAAATAAATTACATTAAAAATAATAATTGATCCAATTCTCCCCTCCCCCTCCCCCTCCCCCTCCCTTATTCCGTCTATTTAAGATGTTCTTTTTTCCTTTTCATTTATTCTCGTATCTTTCTCTTCTATAAAATTTGAAGTATTTTTTCTTCATTTTATTTTATTTTTATTTTTATAGGGGGGATGAAAACATGGCAACAATAATTTATACTATATTAAAAGCGGGAAGGCCCTAAGAAATGTTGTTTGAACATTTTGCTCTTCATTAAAAGATTTCTCTTTAGACAAAATCGTTTTTTCACCATTTTTCTTTAAATTCTTATTTAATTATATTTATAATATTGACTTTTAAAATATATGAAAATAAATGATAAAATAAGGACTTCTAGCCGTGAAAAAACTCTTAAATCTTCTTTATTTAATAAACTTTTACTTCTTCCTTATTTGAATCAAGAAAATACTCTACAACCGCTAAGGAAAATTCTAATTTGCCATTATATATAGGACCTTTATAAATAAATAATTCATCAAAATTATTTTTGTAGTAAATTATTTATCTTTTCATAAGTTCATAATTAAATTATTTTTTTGTGTGTAATGTTTGTTATCAAATGAAGTAAACGTTTTGATCACGCGTAAAGTGCATACAATAAGACTAGTACTAACAAATAATTAAAGATCCATTTGGCCATAGATATTTCTAAAAATATTTTTTTGTAAGAAATTGTCAAATATTTTGGAAACAGACTCTCTATCTCTATGAGGTAGTGGTAAGGTCTGCGTACATTTTACCCTCTCCAGATTTCACTTATGGAATTTCACTGGATATGTTATTGTTGTTGTTAAATATTTCGCCATGCAATTTATCGTTATCTGACAATTATTTTTGGCAAACAATTCAAATTTCTAAATATTAGAAAAATGGGCAAAATTCTATTATTGGAAACTTTGAAAAATTTAAAAATTATCTCAAGTTTTTATATAAAAAACCCATCATTTAGAGTTTTGGCCTGAATTTCAGTCCTAGTTCATTGTACAAAATTTATGTAGTTATAAACATATTTTATATAATTTTTATTCAAATTTGATCTTCGAAGTGACTTCTTATTACAAGTAGTAATAATAGTTTTTCGTATACAAATCAATGATACTTTCTTTTGTTTCTTCCTCCATTTTCAGATTCATATACATTGTGTTCATTACCATGACTTTTTATGAAACATATTCATTATAAAATAATAATACAAACTTATGAATATTTTTAATATTTTTAAAAATTTATAGGTGTAAATCATTTTTTTTTAAAATAACTTGAACATTTTCTTCAAAATTTATGCTAAATGCATGGTGAAACTTTACCCAAAAATAATTTGCCAATTTTTTTAGAAAACTAAGGCCAAGCGCTAGCTTACAATTGAGAACTAAATGTTGACAGAATAGAGAAGTTTTTTATTCTCGTGATCTTAAATTAAAAATATATTAAATATATCAAAATTTATTTTAATTTTATAGTCTTAAATTAACTAGTAAATAATATTTTTTTTTCAAAACAGACTAAAAAAGGTAAGTAAACAAATAGATTGAAACAATAAAAATAATATTAAACATGTAATCTTGATTATACCTATAAGAACATACATATTTGCAATTAGTTCATTTTGTAAAAGATAATAAAATTATTTGATTTTAAAATCTCAAATGGTATTCATACTTTATTAAATGATAATTTTAAGAGATTCAAACAATATTAATATGATTGAATGTGTGAAAAATCTCAAAAGCTTCCAACTTCATCTTTTAGTTTCTCCTGTTCTAAATTAACAAGTTTTTTTTTTTTTGGGTCCCAAATTCCTAGGTAAAACTCACAAAATTTATTACAAAACAAATCTCAAATTATGTGATTATTAAAAAATTAATAAATATATAGATATTTAAATAATTAAAATAGTATAGAGAAATTAACAAACAGATATGTTGTGTCACATGTTTTCATCTCATCCTACAAAATTACAAAAAACAATCATGAGTCAAATACATATTTTGTTGGTTGTAACTCATCAGTTATAATTTTTTTAAACTAATCATGCAATTCATTATAGCCCATACAAGATGCATGTCATGCAACACAATACATGTGACTTTTTTCCTATAAGAAAGCTATAAAATTCAGTCATTTCTTTAATCAAATCAAACATCACTTCTCAAAAAAAAATCCAATTGTGGCCATGGATGAACCACAAAAGATTAAGATTACGGTGGAGTCAGAAACGTCAGAGTTCAATGTAACAATGAAAGAAACAGACAAAGTGAAAGACCTGTTGAAGATAATCAAAGCCAATTTTGGCGATGATTTGTCTTACAAACTTGAACACCATTCAGTTGAAATGAAAAATGATCAAGTGTTGTCTGCATACAACCTCAAAGATGGCTCAGTTGTTAAAGTGACATGGTCTGTCGATTCACCTTAGTTAAAGTTAGTTTATGAAGGATCTACAAATACTATAGTAGTACTATATTAATTATTATGTCATTTCACATTTAAGTTAAGCACTTTTTTTTAAGTTATGAAGTAATCAAGTCAAAGAATATGATGTATTGATGAACGTCTTCAATATCATTTTTTATCTAGTGATTGGAAACTATATTGTAATGAATCTATCAAGCTTTATTAAAGAAATATTTAAGTGGAGAAGAAAAACGTATTATTCATTGAGTTTTGAATTATCCATTATTAATTTTTGGAGATTCCCTCTTAGAGTGGCATGATGAACCATTTATCTTTAGGGACTTTCCTCCTATTTTTAATCAATTTTTGTGATCTACATATAAAATAATAATGTCATTGATCAAGCACAATATTAAAAATAGTAATAATAATCGACGGTAAATATAGTAAGAGAAAATGATGAATTTCACGAAAAAAAAAAAGCACAATCCAAACAAGCAAAATGAGTAGAAATAACAAAATAGAGAAGAAAAAAAGAAGGAAAAACAGACTAAGAGGGTGTTTGGACCAACTTTTAAGCTGTTTTTAGTTTATAAAAGTGTTTGACCATTTTTAAAGTAGTTTAAAAAAAGTTTAAAATTGTTTAAAATAAGTTAAAAGTTAAAAGTTGGGATCTCCCAACTTTTTATTTTCAGCTTATAAGCTTTTATTGTTTGACCAAAACAATTACCTTTTTGCCCTAAATATTTTTTCATAAATATAAAACCATAGTAAACCAAACAT
>JBCEWC010018355.1:0-12011 GCA_038996855.1 Solanum aculeatissimum
ATCAATTTAAAAGGGTTAGGGTTCTTAGGATCTTCAAGGATGAAAGAGGATCCTTGAATCAAGTCCCACATACCTAAATTTCACCAAAAGAATTGCAAAGTCAAGTTTGGTCAAGGTTGTCTTCCCCAATTTCTTCAAGTCTTTTTCTATGGAGGTCAAAAGAGCCTTAGGATCTTAATAGAGAGTGTAGGAGAGTTTGAATGGATGAATGAGAGTTTGGGGGATGATTTAGGGGTTTAGGATACCTTAAGGTACTTAGTTTGTCCTTTATTCATCTTGTGTTTCATTTATCTATGTTGCGGCTTTACGTTCCTGATGATTCCCATATGTTACCCCTTGATTCGGTGGAGTTGAGTTTAGATTTGACCTATAAAGAGTAGTCTGTGGCTATTTTGGACAGACAAGTCAAAAAGTTGAGAACAAAAGAGATAGCTTCAGTAAAGGTTTAGTGGCACCACATGCCCATGAGTGAGGCTACTAGGGAAATGGAGTCTGATATGTCAGCCTGATATCCTCACCTCTTTGTGGTTTGAGGTATGATCTCTAGCTCTATATTTGAGGACGAACATTATTTTTAGTGATGGATGATGTAATGACCCTGAAGGTCATTTTTGGAATTTTCAATTAAATTATCATTTTGTCCTTTCTGAAAGTTGTTTTAAGTCATTTTTGGTTGAATTGCAAAGTCAGATTTTGAAAATCTCAAGAAAAGTTAAACTTTTACTAAATAAAGAATTTTTAAAGACTTAAGATTTAGTTTTAAAGTCATTTTGAGTTTCGAGTGTTGAAATAAAACTCTATCAATTCCATCAACTCCAGAATGCAGAATCTGGTCTAGAAGAACTTTTGGAACTAAATTTGGAGTTAAAAGAAGATTTTTTACCTCAAGTTGTGATTTACATTGAATTTGAAGCATAGTTTGGCTTTGGTCAACATTCAAAGTTCAAAAGCTTTAATCGAAATTCTAACAGTTCCAATGATTTTCGATGGTGAAACTAATTCTAGAAATGGTCTTATTATTTTGGGTATTTGAATTTTTTAACTAATTTTAATAAGATTTTTCGGGTTACGGGTCGTGAAGACCTCGAAATCAAATTCTGATAGTTCCATAGAATGTAGAACGTTATTTTTTAAAGGGTTACATGTTTTGTTTGTGTGTATCGGGTGTCGAACAAACCCTGGGGTCCATTTCGAGTTTGAAAAATAGTTGGTTTTTGGAAATCTGGTGCAGCTGATGTTGTACTCCGCGTTCGCAAAGTGTGACCTATCTTGACCTCTGCATTCACGGAAGTGGGACCACGTTTGTGGAGCATGGGCAGTCAATGCTCCGCGTTCGCTAACTGGCACTCTGCGTTCGTGAAGTGTTAGGGCTCATTTGACTTTGTGTTCCCGGATGATTATCTGCGTTCACAGATGATTATCCACGTTTGCGGAGTATTAAAATGTTTGAGACAGTTTTTAAGATTTAAAGTGAGGGGTCTTGTTAATATCACCATTTTTAAAGCTCCAAGCTCGATTCTAGACAATGTTTCAAGGCTTTTCAAGACAAGATTGCTGGGTAACTAATTTCTACTTCATTTCTTCATTTTCCATGAATTAATTTGTGATTTTAACTTGAAATTGGAAACTTTTAATGGGAGAAATTGGGATATTTTTGGATATTGAAATTTGATTTTAAAATTTAGATTATCGATTCATTTTAACTCCGTTTTTTAAATGGTTTTAACCGTTGGAATCCTTATCACAGGGAGAACATTTTCATGTATTAGTTTCCAGATTCCGAGTACATTTTTTGGTTTAGATTTTTTTATCATTTTACATTTTTTGCTCAAATTGCTTGATTTTGGTGTCTTTGGCTTCATATTGTGATAGTGAATCCACATTTGATTAGATTATGACATGTTCGGTGCTAATTCAAGGGGAAAAGCTCTGGTTATTGCTTGATTTGGCTTTTGATTAAGGTAAGTGGATTTCTAAACCTTGTTAAACTTACTTGACCATTATATTTCCTTTATTTGTGACTTGAAATGATTGAATAATTGTTGTTGGACAAGTTGGACTTGGTGAATTGTGAAAATTAGATGTAATTATGGATTTCCATTATGATGAGAAAGTGTATGTTAAATATTGATATGTATTGACTTGTGATCTGATATTGAGAATATCTTGTGGCATATATGAATGTAAAATTGTGTATCATGTTGTGCCTATTGTAGAAAGTATTAGAGATATTGTTCTTGAATTTCACTTGTAGCTTAGAGAATGGATATAGGTTGGAACGGATCATCATTATCACACGTGTATTATGATATTTGACTTGAATTTGTGTATATATTGTAATGTGGACTCTTGTATGCACTAGTCATTATTGCATTATATGTATATGTTCTTGATGTGCTTTTGTAACTGACTACCATTGATGAAATACTAATTGGAAATAGGGATCAGGCCACATATCCATGGAGGGAAACACTGAAAGAGAAATAGGTATCAGGCCACACATCCGTGGCGGGAAACATTGAAAGAGAAATAGGGAATGAGTCACATATCCTGATGGGGAACACTGATATGAGATATTGAAACACCAGTAATGGTCCTCACGACCCAGGGCAGGTACATAGATAGATATGTCCCCCATGGGTTCTGGAGGGATGACTTTAGCGAATCTGTATCATAGGAAAGACATGCATCACGATTATTTGACATTGCATTAGTTCATTTCATTTTATATAATTCCATATCATCATACTTGAGTTTGTAACTTGATTCAGTTAATGAGATTGGATTATGAGATGATTATGCCTAGACTGTATTTGTTGAATATTTGAAAGTTGTTGTGAGATATCGTTTGTATAATCCTAGCTATATTTTTAGACATTATTTTGTATCTAAGCTATACTATGTGATTACTTTTGGGGATATTTGTTGTGCTGTTCGTGTATATATAGATATATGTTGTTGTTATTGTGCTAGGACTTTTCTTAGTATAAATGTGTAGTTCGGCAGTATGTGGTTGGTGTGCAATTAGTATTTTATTCAAGATCTTTACTTGTGTTTAGATCCTCTTGTTGAGTGTCTGTTGATTTAGTACTCACCCTTGCTTCTACACATATGCAGTTCATTCTTTCTTGCATTTTCTTTAACGTCCGCAAGAAAACAAACAGATTTAAATTGATAAGATAAGAGTATCAAAGAGGGCTTTTGCTATTGTCGTTTTACCAACTCCACCTATTCCCCAGATCCCTAAAACTCGAACATCATTGATTTCTATTTGAAGTAGGGATTTTAATTTCTCTAAATGAGCAATTATTCCACAATATCTTGCAAAAAGATAGAGAATGAGCGCTCTTGCAAAATTTGGAAGAGATCTTGTCGATGATCTGTTGAATTTTCTCTGATTCAATCCTATATAAATAAGAAGATTGATTGTGGATAATGTGAGGAAGTCAAGTATTAATGAGTATTTCATATTTTTAATGTTCAGGATCATACAAATTGGAAAATTATTGTTCAAGGTAATAGCAACATATTGTTAATATTTTTTAATTAAAAGTAATTATGTATTTTCAACTCACTTATCACGGATATCATATCCATTAAGATTTGCAGCAGTAGTTAGGGAAATTCTCCATGCTTGCACCTTTTGCATCCCCTCAACATCATTTTTATACTCTGATTCGTGTTCGGCAAAGGCTTTTGCAAAGCTCTCCTTTTGCTTCCGAACATGAGATGGATCCACATCATAGAAGATCGATATGACTGTTTGTCCATTTTCTTCCTCCTTGCATTCCATGATCTTCATCAGTTGTTCATTCAAGCACCACTTTGATGTGGCATAATTCCTTGAGAAAACGAACAGTGCAACTTGAGACTTTTCAATAGCTTTCGAGAGTTCTTCTGGGATGGAATCGCCTTTCTCTAGCCTTTTATCATCTTGAAAAGTGCATATTCCCCTATTTTTCAAACCTTTGTATAAATGACCCGTAAATGTTTTACAAGTATCTTCACCTCTAAAACTTAGATAAACATAGTACTTCCATCGAGGACAGTATTGTGAATCACTCACAAAAGAAGAAGATGATGCCATGCATTCAGTTAATTTGTTGAAATTTGAGAAGAAAAATACGAGCTGTGTGGATAGATGGAATTGATAATATTATTGGGACAAACTTATTATATACAGGAAAACAATTATGAAAATGATGTTGAATTATTGCTATGGGGTCTACAGTAATATGTGGATGAAGCTGCAACGAAAGACTATTGCTTGGAAAATATCTCAGTTGAATAGAATCATTGTGAGTTAATTCCATATCTTGTTACTCAATATTCAAGGTTCGAACCCAAAATATTTGATTAAAAATAAAAGAGTAATAATCACTTTACCTATGAATCTGAGTTTTTATTTTTATTTAGATTTTTCTTAAAATAAAAAAGTCAAAAAAATAAGTTGAGAGTCAAAATTACAAGATTTTGTCAAAAAAAAAGGTAGATTTTTCCAAACACGTCTCCTAGACAAGACTTCTCAACGATTGATATTCTATTTTGCTTCTTTTGATTGGTTATTATCTTGAGAAAAATTGTAATTAACTTACTTTTCAGTTTAATCAATCTTATAGTCAATCCTAAAAAAATGACACATTTCTATGTTTAGTAATAATTTAACTTTAGAATGTTTATTTTATCTTTAATGAAATGATTTATAGAGTCACAAATATTTTGTCATTTATTTTAGAGTATAAGTTTCAAAAGTCTTTCTTTATTTCTTGATTGTTGCATACCCAAAATTTATATATTAAATTTGAGGTGATCTATAGGAAAAATGAAAATCAGCAGAAATTCATATTTGGAGGTCTAATTTATGTATCTGACTTGATATCTAAAGGAGTGGTGTATCTCTTGCTTGTCTTTCTCTTATCTCACTCACCTCTCACATCTCTCACTCGCCTCTTTTCCTCTCTCGCTCACCTCTCTCCTTATGTATCTGTGTTTCAGAATATATCTGATATCAAAAGTTATATATAATATGTCGACACTCAACAGGAATCAGACGATTTTCTTTGTTTTCAGTGTGTTTTCAGTGTATGTTAGGTCATGAATATTTTTGTGGTATAGCTTTCAGCAAGTTTTTTTTTTAATCAAAACCTTTACAGTATGTCCGCCATGATCTGGAAAAAAAATTCAACAGTCTCGGCTTGATCCGCGTGGCATTTTCTTAGCATTTTAGGAGTCACTCAATAGAAATTAAGCAATTTTCTCCATTTTTTGTATGTGTTAGTTCATGGACTTTTTGATGGTATGACTTCCAGTTAGTTTTTGAGCTTTTATAATTAATACCATATGATTTGAGCTGAAACAGTGCGTTCTACTGAACTCACGTCTTTGTCACACCCAGCTAGAGTGCAATTCTTTTCCGAACCTTGCACGGATGTGAAATGCTTCATGTCCCAGGCTTAAAATTTGCTAGAGCTTGCACATTACAACTTGAGATTTGACTTACTTTAGACGGGTAGCACCAAGACTGTCTCACATTGTGCCCATAACCTGATAGACATTTGTATTTAATAAATACAAATATCTATGGATCAGGGGATACCTTACAGAACAACCCTTTGCCTTTACTCTATGAACTAAGTGAAATCCGTATATAGCTGATACAACTTTCCACATGAAAATCATACAGCAAAGTCACAATCTGAAACCTGGTACTCAAGAAGGCAAAGTCTGGCAATCTAACAAGTCCAAGGATAGAAGAGCACGAAGCTGGGCTATGCTTCGAGGCAAATACTCAAAACTATTTCCACGGAGATTCAACTTTTTCAAAGAGGATAAGGATCCAATGTCTTCATGTGTTTCCATGTCAATCTAGCAGTTTTTGTCAACTTTGAGAGTTTATTTATGTATCAAACAAAAAGAAAAATTATTAAAAAATTAAATTTAATAATTGTTCTTACTCCATACAGGACATCATAAGTCTTTTCATGTTTTTTATGGCTTTTTTGCTAAAGCATAGTTTTTGAACATGATATGTAAAGATTGCTTCCATTGCCTTGGTCCCCTCGTAAAAGGTTCATTACTCGACAAAGTATAAAAATTTGCATGCCAGTACACAAGAATTTTGAATCACGTAATCTTAAACTAAAATATGTAGAATGTATCAAAATGAAGTTTTATCTTGTGGTATCAAAAATGTTAAGTGGAACATCGGGACAAAAGAATTGTCAAAAAGAGAAAAAAGACATTTTTTTCCAAACAGAAAAATATGACAAACAAATTGAAATGAAGAAAGCACTTACGATCCCCTAGCTAGCTCAATTGATTAAAGGTGCTGCTAGTTATTGTTGTAGAAAACGAGTACACATTCAAGAGCACATTTGACTTTTACTCCTCATAATACAGAATCAATAACTAGAAAGGATATGAGACGAAAAACTATTTATCATGAGTTGAAAGGGGAGGGGGGGGGGGGGGGGGAGGGTTGCATATTGAAAAGAGGAAATTTTCAATAAAGGTTAATAGTATGCTATCATTTATCGTGAGTTTAATGCCTCAAATATCTATTGTTCATACTTCAACTATCCGTTGTTCTATTTGCCTATCTAAACTTTTTTTTTTCGCGAGTTTCATATTTCAACTATACATTATGCTATTTAATTACGTGCCTAGAGTATTACCTTTTCGCGAATTTCATACCTCAGCTATCCATTGTTCTATTCACCTATCTAAGCAATCACTTTTTCATGAGTTTCAAATATCAATTATCTGTTATTCTATTTAATCACTTGTCTGGAGTGTTACCTTTTCACGAGTTTCATACTTCAACTATCCATTATTTTAGTTACCTATCTAAACTATCATATTTTCGGACTTTCATGCCCCAACTATCCATTTTTTTATTTACATCTCTAAAGTATCACTTTTTGAAGATCAAATTTCAAATTGAGATAATGCATAAGTAATCCGAACAATGATCGAAATCTCAGCTGTACATCTTAGCTTAATTAAAGTCCTATTACCTCCTACATGGAAAATATGATTATATTTCAAAAAGAAGTTTAAAAAGCATGAATTTTTGCATACGGAAAGTATCATCTTCTCACAAGAGAAACATGTTAGAACATATTCCTTTCTCAAGATCAATGTCGATAAAGCGACAGAGAGCAGGTATATACCTATAAATAATCCTAGCCTTTTGGGAAACTGTGACCTTTGTTTCTTAGAAGAGCAGCAACTGCCCTCTTCATCTCTGTTCCTTCTTATCCCAATGTGAAGCTCATTTTATACAATAAACGAACTTCAAAATCTTTAAATTCTCCAGGGAAATATAATGTAAAGCACCCATAGTCATTTGGCGTTTTCCCATTTGCCTTAGATACATCCCATAAGCCAGCAAGAGGTACCAAGAAAAACTGAATAGCATATTCTGAACGTTTGGGTAAGGAAAATTTTTGGGTCATCCACGATGTCCCATCATCACATAACGGAATCAAGTGAGTTCTGATGTCCTGAATTAACTTGCCATAGTAACATACAACAAATCCCAAGAGCTTATTCGATACATACCAATTCTCAGGCAAATTGACTATACCCCTTCCCTGATGGTGGAACCAACTAATTGACATATTACTCCAACTACTCGTAAGCACTCTAAGTGACAAGGAATCTGAAGCAGAGATGTCATGCTGCAATGATGACATATTCTGAAACAAAGAATTACATATCGAATGATTGCTCCATTCTGCATTTATTGGATTTAATTGCTGTGGAAATTCAGGCAGTTGTGTAAGCTTGTTGCAACTTGATAAGTGCAAGATCTGAAGAGCACCAAGTTGGGCTATGTTTCGAGGCAAATGCTCAAAATTATTTCCATTGAGATTCAACTCTTTCAAAGAGGATAAGCATCCAATGTCTTCCAGAAGTTCTCCCTCTATTAAATTGCAGTAACTCAGATTCAAAGTATCCAGGTTTGGCATCCCCGTGAAACCTGGAAACTCTTTCTGCTTGTCGTAATGTGATAAGTTCAAGGGTCGAAGAGAACCAAGTTGGTTTATGCTTTGAGGCAGATGCTCAAAATTATTTCCCTTGAGATTCAACTCTTTCAAAGAGGATAAGGATCCAATGTCTTCCGGAAGTCCTCCATCTATTAAATTGCAGTAACTCAGATCCAGGTGTTCCAATGAGCATAACCCTTTAGTCACCTGAGGGAACACAAAGTTTGCTTTATCTTCTGATTCTCTTTTTGCAAAAGTCAATAATTTAAGCTTGTTCAACCGGACAATGGAAGACGGAGGTCGTGAGATTAGAGTACAGTTGGCATCAAGCCGCTCCAGTTTTTCTAAATCACCTGTCTCTTTTGGCAAGCATTCAAGTTTTGAGCAAAAGGACACATCTAGCTTCACCAAATCTTTCAACTTACAAATGTTTCTTGGAAGAGATACAAGGTTATTCATGCCACACAAATCTACCTCTGTAAGATGAAATTGGAGATGAATGACAGATGATGGCAGTTCCCTTATTCCAGAGAAAAACATGTCAATCTTTAACTCCGGCTTCATTCTTCCAAAGAATTCTGGGAATTTCTCTAAACTAGAGCAGAAGTGTAGAATCAGAAAGTCAAGAGATTCCACATTAACATATGGAAACCTCTCAAGGCTTTCACAAGAATACAAATTTAACTCAATGAGTTTTCCGGAACATCTCACCGAATGGTGAACCTCTTCAAGACTCATACATCCATAAAGACTCAAATACTCCAAATTTGGCATCCCCGTGAAATCTGGTATTATCTTCAGGTTTTTGGAGCCACTTAGATCTAGCCTCTGTAGAGACGACAATTGCTGTTATTCAAAACACAGAAAGGATGATGACAAATGAGTAAAGTAGTAGATGACATTTTTAGATTATGACTCAACGTGTGAAATTAGAAATTGTTTATTTTACTTTATATGGAATATGTTTTCATAAATAAAAAGTAAAATATCTAAAAACAATTATTTGGTGCACATTTATTTTTTCTTTTAATTTCAGGATCAAATCTATCGACAAAAAACTTGGCTAGAAAATAATGGTTGAATAGAAAAGTTGGGACCAAAATAATAGAGTTCCAATAACATATTTCTTTTTGTTTCTTCTTTTCATGCGATGACTATATTTTCTACTTTTGGGGTTGATTTATTTGTGTTGAGGGTGTTCCGAAAACAGTCTCTCTATCAATATGAGGTAGTGGTACGGTTTGCGTACATTTTACCCTCCCCACACCTCACTTGTGGAATTTCACTATGTATGTTGTTGTTATTTTTTCACGCCATAACTAGTCATTTTAAGTGTGTATCTTTCTCTATTGTATTTTGGCAAAATATGTACATAAAGCTCCTTTTGCTTTTAGTAAAATAATTTTTTTTAGCCCAAATAATGGAGTTCAGGTCTACATTTAATAAAATGGAGTCCAGAACTAAAAGGACAACAGAATTTAAAAAGATATAAAAACGACAATTGAAAATTTTTTATTACCAAAAGGGCTAAGCCCAAGGGCTCGTGCATTTTACCCCTGCGCTATCAACAATGTCAACAAGCGAACGGGAAAAGCGGTACCACAATCTTCTTACAAGGTGCAGGCCGCCTTTCCTTTTTTTTTTTAGTTAACTAGTTTTCTCATTTCAATTATTCTTAATCATTCATAGTCCTTGTTCTTTTTCTCGTTTCATTTTTTTAAGCATTCATATCATTGTTTTATTGTTCACATCATATTGCCAATTTACCTGTTGTGCTTGTAGGTCTTCACTTTGATAAATATGGTCAATTGTGAAACTTTCGTATAGATTTTGAATATCTAAATTTTATTTTAAAATATCAAATTAATGACAGCTAATAAAAACCAGAGAGAGTAATATTTATCATTAATAATTAAATCAAATATCTAATTTTATAATATCTCTATAGTTAACTACTCTCTCTATTTCAATTTATGCGGCACTTTTTATTTTTCAAGAGTCATACAATTTAAGTAAGTTTCAAAGCTTTGTAAGACCGAGAGAAAAACATTTAAATGAAAAAAAAAAGAAGGAAAAGACAGCAAGGCACAAGGCAACCTACACCTTGTAGGAAAATTATGGCGCTGCTTTTCCTGTTCATTTGTTGACGCCATTGATGACGCAAGGTACCTGCACCTTTGCCTTTTTTGTGTCAAAAAAAATCCAGTTGTTTTAAACTTTTAAAAAAAAATTTGTTACCTTTTGGGCTCTGAACTCTAATAAAACGTACCAAATTTAGAAGAGTTTTTAGTATCATTCCTAAATACAAGGTAATTTGTGGAGGTTGGAAATTCAATTCGTTGAGGTTAAAAAAGGATTGCTATTATAGTAATAATATAAGAACAACCCAAAATACTATAAAATACATTAATTCGAGTTTGTCGAATTAATAACTTATTAAATTTAGAGATAAATGTCAAAAACACACTGGAACTATCCTATTTTTTTGGGTTTCATACCTAAACTATTAAATTTAGAGAGTATGTTGAATAGAGTGATACCTTTGTTTCATTCCATAAATGATGCAACGAATTCTGATAGAGCTGAAGATTAACAAGCCTTGTGGGATTAAAAATTTGTGGCAATAACTTCCAAGGATAGAAATGCCAGTAAACCCAACACAAGTTGTTGGACAGGTAAACCATGGAATCATCATTTTCTTCTGGATCATCACTTGCTTCTGAATCGTCATGTTCTTCCGGACTGTCACTTTATTCTGGATCATCACTTTCTTCTGAATCATCACTTTCTTCTAGACCATCACTTTCTACTGAATCATCATTTTTTTCTGAATCATCACTTGCTTCTGAATCATCACTTTCTTCTCGATCATCATTTTCTTCTAGATCATCATTTTCTTTTGAATCATCATTTTCTTCTAGATCATCATTTTCTTCTGGCCAATCACTTTTAATGCATAATATCCTAAGCCTTTGCATATTTTTCATTGCCTCTTTGCTAAACCATTGTTGTTTATAATTATGAGGAGGACTCCAGATTGTTTCCACTGCCATGGTCCCCTATAAAATGATGATGAGTCAACAAATCATAACTTCACACAATCCAATTATCAATATTTTCTTACTCTCACCCCCATGCAAATTTTTGTCTTATTTATTATTGCACTTGAAGAGCTATAGCACTATTAAACAAAATTTAAAGTACAAATATTAGTTAGATATTTCTTAAAAAGTATATCGCTTAAGAGAAATGCTTTGTGTAATGAATTCTAAGTATTGTAGAGTTCTCCCTAATTCATGTATTAGAAGAACGCTAAGGCTTCATTCAATTAATGATCAAGTGAATTCTGGACCTCCTTAGGGCTTGTATTTTTTCCATTCGACAATTTTCAGAGTATGTAGTTGGGTAATATTAGCTTAAAATTACTAATTGAGTTATTATGTACAAAGTATCCAACAAATTACAAGTTAAAAGTTAGATTAAACTTATTCAGCAGCTACTAGACTATAATTCATGGCTTGGTAACATAAGATGAATGGATAAATATTATTGCATTGTTTTAGCCTACTTACTGTATTGTTGACCATCACTTCTACTATATCTTGAATGTCCCATAATCTTCTAAGTTCTCCGGGATTCTTTCGCATATTTACTATGTATTTACCCATATCTTGTATTAAGTCATGCATCTGAATCGTATTATAGTGGGTGAACACAAGAGATTTGTCAATTAGGACACTCAATCCAATATCTGCTCCAGAATAACAGCTCTCAAGAATTTGCATGATGTCGTGTTTTGTATATCCTCGTAAGAAGCATGCGATATCTAGAAATATGTCTTGTTGTATGATGCTTCGGGGACGGAGGTCCTACGGTAGGTAACAGCAGGCACAATCAAGTTGACCCGAAGGGGACCAGCGCTTCTACTCCTCCACCGAGGAGTCGTTCTTGCGAGAAGCAAGGGATGTCGTGAACGGTGGGAGGTCACAGAGAATTGACCTATTCATAGAGTGATCCTAT
>JBCEWC010018356.1:0-12011 GCA_038996855.1 Solanum aculeatissimum
TTATTCTCTTTAAATTTCTCTGTTATTTTTCTTACTTGAAACTAAACCTGGGGGAAGGGAAAAATTGTCCTTTTTTTCCCAACATGAGCTACTGCCCTTTTCTTGAAATTCCTTTTTATTGTGAAAATATTATTGGATTCTAATTTCTCCGTTTGAGCCTTACAAGTTCTCAGTTATGTTTGTAACCTTTTTATGAAATTATTTTGGAATTCCCATCGTGGGTCCCACAATCCCGTTTTTTACCCAATTTTGAGTCTGACTCCAAAAAGTATGTTCTTGATATCAAAATGATCATTTTATCATGTAGATTGATAATTTAATAGTGTAGCGGTGATTGGAGGTGTTTTGGACACGGATAGCTATCGGGGAGTGGATTTGGAGCGTGCATGATTTGCTTCGAGATAGGCAACGATCTCTGATTTGACTAAGCCCTTCTTGATATGGTATAGTATGAATTTCATATAAGTTTGGACTATAATTGCCTTGTATCACTTCCCATTCCCTTTTTTTTCTCATTTTTGTGATTGTCGATCGAGTCTTAGTTTAGGATATGCTTTAGGGGACCTTAGTTAGAGTTGGTGGTTGTGTTATGCATGGATGTAGGGTGTTTAGTCCTATGTAGGGATCATGTAGTTCACCTTAGATTAGATCAAGCCTTAGGATAGTTAAGTTTTTTTTTAGACTTTGGTTTTGGGTGGGAGTTGTGTTATGTCCTGAACGACATGTAATATCCTTTGAGGGAGAGTGTGGTTGGACTTAGAATGAGATTAAACCTTAGTGCGTGATTGTGAACTCTTAAGTGATTTATAGTTAGTCTTGACTTATGGTGGGATTTATTAGTGGCGATATGTTTGAGCTAGTGGCCGAATTTTTGCTAGATTATCGTAGCCATAGGTTGGTTTATTAGTACTTTGTTTTGGGTTGGAAATAATTGGTTTAGGGTGAGGCTTACTGTGGAATAGAGTATCCAGTATAGGTTCTGGGATTTGAGAGGCTTAGTGTAGCTATGGACTAGTTCAACTGGCTCAAGTTTGGACTTGGTATAGGTGATAGTTTTTGTGACACACTCCATCTCCTAACTTGCCTTTAGTCATTTGGGGCTCGATAGACATAACCTTATCTAGTGGCTCATGATTATTTCCATGGTTTTGTAAAAGTATTGTTTACTAATATTTATTGTTGGGCTTGAGGACTTGAATTTGGAGCAGCTGGACCCCAGGTTAGTCCTTTCAGCCCTCGCCTCTGTAATGGTTCAAGTTTGTTTCTTAGATCTTGTGTGACTTGTTTGGATACTAAGATGACATTCATTGTATTGGTTATTCATGCATACTAATTTGTGGTACAATTCCGGTCATGCATTGACTCATCATTATGAGCGGGAGTAAGGGTGGTGAAACGAGATTTGTTAGATAAGGAATTCATCAAGACGAGTGTCTCACCTTGGGGAGCTCCTGTCTTATTCTTGCAAAAGAAAGATGGATCCCTTAGGATGTGCATTGATTATGGACAACTGAACAAGGTCACTATAAAGAACAAGTATTCTCTTTCCAGGATAGATGATTTGTTTGAGCAACTTCAGGGAGCCATTTATTTCTCAAAGATAGATCTCAGATTTGGCTATTATTAGTTGATGGCGAGGGAATGTGATATTCCAAAGACAACCTTTAGGACTCATTATGGTCATTTTGAGTTCCTAATGATGTTCTTTGGATTGATTAACGCATCTGCGGTATTTATGGTCCTCACAAATCGAGTGTTTAAGCCATATTTGGATATTTTCGTGATTGTATTCATAGATGATATATTGGTCTACTCCAAAAGTGAGGAAACGCATGCCAATCATCTTAGGATTGTTTTTCAAACTCTTAAGGACAGGGAGTTGTATGCCAAATTCTCAAAATGTAAATTTTGGCTAACCTCAATGGTCTTCCTAGGCCATATTATATTCGGAGAGGGTATTCGGGTCGATACCCAAAAAATTGAGGCAATGAAGAATTGACTCAGACCCATATCCCCAACATATATAAAGAGCTTCTTGGGTTTGAGCTTCTATATCAACACCATTGACTAAGTTGACTCAAAAGAAGGCTAAGTTCTAATGGTTCGATGCTTGTGATCGAGAAAAGTTTCTAGGAACTTAAGACTAAATTGACTACTGCTCCAGTATTGACCATACCCAATAAGACAAAGGGTTTTGTGATTTATTGTGATGCGTCTAGAGTTGGGTTGGGTTGGGTTGCGTGCTGATGCAGAAATGCAAGGTTATAGCTTATGCCTCCAGATAACCTAAGATTTATGAGATGAACTATCCAGCTCATGACCTTGAGTTGATAGCTGTGATATTTGCTCTTAAGATCTGGCATCACTAATGTGAGATCAATGGCTGAAAATTCAATAGCTGAAACATGATAGATCAATGTTAACTATAATTAGTGGCAAATTGTTGTTTACATATTTAGCATAGGTGTGTATCTATCAAAGCAAGTAGAAAGTAGAGCCAAACAAATTATTTATCACCAAATAATTATGTAGAAGTATTGAGATATGAAATTATTGCAAGAAAATCATTCATATGGTTATTGGATTATTTGAGAATTAGATACTTGATATTTAATATGCTACTTGACTAAAAAGATTGAAGTGTTAAATGACTGGTGTTCATTTTGTTTCCCTTCTATGTATGTATGTACAGCACTTTCAAGACACTTTTTTTATTTTTATTTTGTTTCTTTGTTTTGGTATATGTTAGTATTTTTATTTTTTTTGTATTTTATGTTTTTGTTTAGACATTTTGATTGCATAAATAAAAGTGAATTTGACCTAATTTTATTTTTTAAAAATCCATATTACATATGCAAAATCAAATATTTGTTCAACTATTTGTATTCAACTAATATTTTGAACTTATTTTGAGAATATAATAAAATAGTCAGATGGCATGTATATTATTCTTCATAAAATTTAAATTGAAGAAATGCTAATAATAATTAAAAAATTTAAATTAACAACTCACGAGTACATAAAATAAATCTATCTATTTTATACTAATTTAAAAATCATTTAATAACTAAATTAAACCAAAGTTACTTTATAATCACATGATTCATTGTATCTATTAACACATAGAATTGGTTAAGGAGAAATGGTGGTGGTGGTGGGGAGTTATTTTAACATGTTTGAACACAATAGTACAATCTAAATAATTAATAATAATAATTAATATTATCTGTGAATAGTACAGATACGTATATTAGTTTGATTAATAGATGTAGTATGAACATATATCTAATTAGGTAATTTTCCAATCTAATATAGTTAGTATACTTGTGTGAACGTTCCTCCTATAATTGTAGTGTTTAATTAAATGAAAAATTACGCAGATAAGCAAACATATACTGGTTAATTAACTAATATAACTATAATTTGAATTAGTTAATTATCTAATATAGTTATAATTTGAATTAATTACGGCTCGCGACAAACATCTAGTTGTAATTACAGTTTGTAAATATTGTGAACTGTATAGCGAATTATTGTGAACTGTATAGCGAATTATACAAACGTGTGCATAAATTGTATAGTGAAATATACCAAGGCTATACAAAAAATGTGAATTGTATAGCAAAATATACAAACATTATACAAAAACTGCGAATTATACAAACGTATATAAATATTGTGCGAATTATATAAATGCTGGTATAACTATAGTTATGAAATGTAATCACTCAAACTATCACTATGGAGCTTAAGTAATGTATTTTTGAGTGGGTATATGCAAAAAAAAAATCATCTTAATTAAATAGTTTTACCAATTTGTGAATCTACAAGTTGCTTTTGTCTAAACTTGTGAAAATTCCAAAAATCCCAGGCCTAAATCCAAACCTGAACCCAAATTTATATAAGAGTAAAGGGTCAAAAGTACTCCTGAACTATTTGAAATAGAGTAGATATATTCCTTCATTACGTTTTGGTTAAAAAATACCCCTCTGTTATATTTTTGGCTAAAAAATACCCCTCCGTTAAATTTCTGGCTCAAAAATACCCCTCGTCCTAGCAGAAATGAAAAAGGACCAAAAATACCCCTTAACTATTAGAACTGGAGCAAAAATTCCCTCAGTTAGTTTTTGGCTAAAAAATACCCCTTCGTTAAAAAATTAAAGTTATTATTCAAAATATTCCTTTTTCATTTAAATATTCAACTTCAACTCATCTTCAAATCAATTTTTGTCACACTTTGAGTAGTCCATATTATTACTATATTTTTTTATAAAAAGTTTTTATTTATAGTTGCAAATGAATTATCTCTTGAAAATGACAATTTATATTAATTGTGTTACATTGCTAACATGAGTACAATAATTTTTATACAAGCTTCCTCGTAGGTTTAGAAAATTTGAAGAATTGAATCTTATTGAACTCAAGAAACTGATTGAAGGAGGAGACAATGATTATAACGAGGATGATCAATGTTATCATTCAGAGATTAACTTTTTGAGACGTTTGCAAGTGAAATAACAATCTCTTTTGACATGAAAAAGCTAGTCTCAAAACTAATATCTAAGAAGAAAACTTCTTGGGTCCCTAAATGGAGGTTCACATGGACTGATCATGTGACACCTTTTATCCACATAATATTCATGGTGTCATTTCCGTTAGAGAGGATTTTTTTTTTTGCAAAATTTTAAAGAAGGGATATTTTTGAACGAAAATCTTTTCAAAAGATATTTTTGCTCCATTTCTAATAGTTTAAAGGTATTTTTAATCTTTTGAGATATTTTTTAGCCAAAAATTTAATTCAACCGTAGTTTTGAGCCAAAGGGACATTTTTACTCCATTTCAAATATCCCTCTATATAATTTTGACCCTTTTCCCTTTATATAATGTGGTTACTTTTCCAATTCCCTAAAACTCCCACTTCTCCTGTACTCGTATCTCCGGCGAACTCATCGGCTGCAATCTCCCTTTTCCGGAAAATTCATATTGGTATGCGTCTTCTCTTATGCTCATCGGCGGCGATCTCTTTTTTAATTTTGTAAAACGGAATTGGTTTCAAGTGATATGATTGTGAACTATGAATTGAGATTCGATTCAGTTTAGCTGCTCCAACTCCATGAATAAAGTGTTACTGATCAATTTTGTTGGACTACGATTTTTTTTGTTCTAGAGATGAGATATTTATAATATTATTGGGATTTTTAGCTGCTGAATGTAAAACTGAGTGTTAGGTTTTAAGAGAGAACAAAGTAAGGCCATAAAATGGTTCTGTTTAAGATGATTTTTTTATTTTTTCAGATCATGGTATTCCTATTTCTGTATTTTTCAGTTCTTAGGATTAAACTGCAGATTGTTTTTAAGAATTCTTTACATATAAAAACAACTGAGCTTCAATTTGGAGTAAAACAAACCTAATATTTGCTTTTCAATTTTGAGAAAGAATAAGCAAATTTAATATTTGTACTTGCTTTTAAAATTTGTATTATGATTGAAATTTTATGCCGGAACCTTCTTGTCTTATCTTCTGGTGTGTGCAAATCAGTGGGAAACAGCCTCTCTACCTACACGAGGTAGAGGTAAGGTCTGAGTGCATCCTTCCCTTCTCGGGGAATTACCCTGGGTTTGTTGTTGTTGTTGTTGTTTTTGTTAGGGTGTCCCTACAATCCTTTGGCTTTTGAAATGATTAGATATGTCACCTTGTTGCTCTCTTTCTTTTCGTGTAACAT
The DNA here is from genome assembly GCA_038996855.1 of Solanum aculeatissimum. Taxonomy (NCBI): domain Eukaryota; kingdom Viridiplantae; phylum Streptophyta; class Magnoliopsida; order Solanales; family Solanaceae; genus Solanum; species Solanum aculeatissimum. The sequence goes on from JBCEWC010018356.1 coordinate 5,724, forward strand.
ATGTTCCAGTGTTTGAATCTGTATAATGACATGCTTTTCGTATTTTTCTGGTTCACTCAAATGCGCCTAGGCCATAAATTTTCTTATTGTCCTTCTGTCCTCTTCTTCTTTCAATGTGATTTTATGCTGGTTTCTTCTCTATTTATGCTGCTGTTCTAATTTCTTGCTATAACGTGCTATATTTTGTGCGGAGCCTGTCCCATACTATTTTGGATGCATTGTTTCTTGTTCACTTGGCTGAGCTGACTGGTGTATTGACGATCTATATGTTCAAATTTTCTGTTTGGTTACAACAGATTGTAAATACAATGGGTAAGAAAAAAACAGATGAGGCTGGTGTTAGTGGGAAGGCTAAGGGAAGCAGCAAAGATTCCAAGGAAGTGAAAAAGGAGAAGCTTTCTGTCTCTGCCATGCTTGCCAGCATGGACCAGAAACCTGAGAAGCCCAACAAAGGATCTTTAGCCACTAAGGCCAAGCCTAAAGCAGCTCCAAAAGCATCAGCTTACACTGATGGTATTGATCTTCCTCCATCTGATGATGAGGAAGAGGAGTATCTTCCTCGCTCTGAAGAAGTGGAAGAACAGATCGATGGTCATAGAAAGCATAGAAGGAATGAAGCTGGTCCAATTGATACCTCCATAAGTTATAAAGAGCTAAAGAAAAGAGAAAAGAAGGATATGCTTGCTGCTCAGGCAGCTGAGGTGGCAAAAAAGGAGGCCCTTAGGGACGATCATGATGCTTTTACTGTTGTTATTGGTAGTAGGACGTCTGTTCTTGAAGGTCAAGAGGATGCTGATGCAAATGTTAAGGATATAACTATAGAGAATTTCTCTGTAGCAGCTCGTGGAAAAGAACTTTTAAAGAATACATCAGTTAAGATATCTCATGGGAAGAGATATGGTTTAGTTGGTCCCAATGGAATGGGCAAGTCCACCCTGCTAAAGCTCCTTGCTTGGAGGAAGATTCCTGTCCCAAAAAATATTGACGTACTTTTGGTCGAACAAGAGATAGTTGGTGACGATAGGACTGCTCTTGAAGCTGTTGTTTCAGCTAACGAGGAACTCATCAAGCTCCGAGAAGAGGCTGCATCTTTACAGAATGCTGCTGCGTCCGCTGGTGAGAATGAAGATGATGCTGATGGGAACAATGTTGTAGAAAAACTTTCTGAACTGTACGAAAGGTTGCAGGTGATGGGATCAGATGCTGCTGAGGCCCAAGCATCAAAAATTCTCGCTGGGCTGGGTTTCACCAAGGAAATGCAGGGGCGTGCTACCCGATCTTTTAGTGGTGGTTGGAGGATGAGAATTTCTCTAGCACGGGCTCTTTTTGTTCAGCCCACTCTATTGCTGTTAGATGAACCTACTAATCATCTTGACCTTCGGGCTGTTCTATGGTTAGAGGAGTATCTGTGCAGATGGAAGAAAACTCTGGTGGTTGTTTCACATGATCGAGACTTTCTGAACACTGTTTGCAGTGAGATTATTCATCTCCATGACATGAAACTACACTTCTATCGAGGTAACTTCGATGATTTTGAAAGTGGATATGAACAACGTCGCAAAGAGATGAACAAGAAGTTTGAGATTTATGATAAGCAGTTAAAAGCTGCCAAGAGATCTGGTAATCGAGCACAACAGGAGAAGGTAAAAGACCGAGCCAAATTTGTAGCTTCCAAAGAATCAAAGAAAAAGGGCAAGGATAGGGTTGACGAAGATGAAACTCCACCTGAAGCCCCTCAGAAGTGGAGGGACTACAGCGTGGAGTTCCACTTCCCTGAGCCTACTGAACTGACACCTCCACTTCTTCAGCTAATTGAGGTCAGCTTCAGTTATCCTAATCGACCAGACTTCAGGCTCTCTGATGTTGATGTTGGAATTGATATGGGGACTCGAGTTGCTATCGTTGGGCCCAATGGGGCAGGCAAATCGACCTTGCTTAACCTCTTGGCAGGTGATTTAGTTCCTACAGAAGGTGAAGCCCGCAGGAGTCAAAAGTTGAGGATTGGACGGTACTCACAACATTTTGTTGATCTTCTCACAATGGATGAAACACCTGTCCAGTACCTGCTTCGTCTTCATCCAGATCAAGTGGGACCTAGTAAGCAAGAAGCTGTTCGTGCAAAGCTAGGAAAATTTGGACTTCCCAGCCATAACCATCTTACCCCCATTTTAAAGTTGTCTGGAGGACAAAAGGCTAGAGTTGTGTTTACATCTATTTCCATGTCGAAGCCTCACATCTTGCTATTAGATGAGCCAACGAACCATTTGGATATGCAGAGTATCGATGCTTTGGCAGATGCTCTTGATGAATTCACAGGTGGAGTTGTGCTAGTTAGTCACGACTCGAGGCTCATATCGAGGGTTTGTGATGATGAAGAAAGAAGTGAAATTTGGATAGTTGAGAATGGGACCGTTGAAAAGTTCCCAGATACATTTGAAGAGTACAAGGCAGAACTTGTAAGAGAAATCAAGGAAGAAGTTGATGATTGATGTTGCAACTGGCTTATTCTATTGTAGTGTCTTGAGGGAGAGTGTAATCTTCTGCTGAGGGAGGGTTTTCTTTTTGACTTTATATTGAAGGGAGAGTGTAATCTTCTGTTGCGTATATAAAAGAACATATGTACTTTGTCATATTCTATCTATTTCTTGTCATGGTTTTGCCTGAGAATTATTTCAGGAACATTGATGTTTGCTTCCCACTCAGTCTGCTCTCTCTTAGTTTTAGGTCTCTATCAAATTTGCCTCATTTTACAACTTCAACTCGCATTAGCAATTCTATTTTGCTCGGACTCTTCAAAGTCATATTATTCAAAGTAGTGCATTTTTTGGAGGATTTGACACAGATTTGGCAACATTTTTGGAGAGTTTGAGCAACTTAAGTTAGCATCACTGTTTTGTTTTTGTGGATTGGATTAGGAACTCGTCTGCTTGGGAATAGCCAAGATTTTACCATGACTGCAATTTTAGAGAGACACAAAACCGATGTCAAGGAACATTGAATTTTGATTCTCATTCTCTCTGTTTCCACTCTTTTGTTTTAGGAGTCCGTCAAATTTGCCTTACTTTGCAAATTCATCAAACATTTACATCTATACTGTTTCATTTCTATAAGTTATTAACGTGAATATGAGCATGTGGTCTTTGTTTGTGCCGACTGATTTTGGTAAAGGCATAATACATATGGACCCTGAACACTTTTAACTTTCATAGTGCACAAGTGCCTATTTGTTGAAGTGTTGAAGTTGAAGGTTTTTTTTTGGTGAAAATGTCCACTTGTGCATTATGAAAGTTAAAAGGTTAAAGTCAAAATTTGAAGCCAAATTTAGGGTTCAATATATGCATTATACCTTTCTTTAATCTGCAACTCAGAGATTTTTGTATGCCATTCCTCCCAGGAGAAAACTGTTACAGGCTTATTGTTCCTTCTTCTATGGGGCATTGGAAATGGCTTTTTCTTGTTAAATGGCTTTTTGTTGTTAGAATGGATTAGTTCAATATTATATTTTCGTTTAGCATTGTATTGGCATCTTGATACAACTATGTCGAGTAATCAGTTTGGTGTTTCTTTTGAAGTAATTAGAAGAGTAAAGGACAAGAAGAAGTGTGTGAGTAGACTGGTTAGTTGGTTCGTGTTACTAAGACCGTAGTGCAGATATGTACGTCGTGACAAAGTGAGAAGACGAATGTACTTCCGTGTCTAAAGCTGTAGGATTCTAGGAGATCTAAAATAGATTCAGCTTCATTAATAAGTTCCATTCCACAGCAAAAGTAAGAGCAAAAAAGTATCTGGATGTGATTGTATTTATATTCAACATCTCTCTGTAGGGTGTTAGTTTTTAGTTCCTGTTTCTTAATGCATCTTTCTGTGTGTTAAATGTCTACAGTAGTTGAAATATTTTTCTCTAAGAGCCTTTATGAGTAACTGTAGAAGTGAATATGATGGAGGATGCAGTTGTCTTTTTTGTATGTATTATTTTGGTTGTTGTTACAGAATGGTTGCTGTTCAAGCTGTTGCTCGTGACTCATGAAGCTCATTTCAGTGCTTCTGAAAGTAAGCTTAATCGAAGATGAAGCGAAAGCAGGTTTTGGATTTCTCTTCACTCTTAAATGCTACTTTTTCTACCTATTCTGTTGTGCTTCTTTCCTTTAGATACAACATACCATCTCCTAGTGAGGCATATTTGTACAGTTTTTGACGTTTAAGGACATCTTCATCAATATGTCTGAAACCGAGGATTCCTTCCCTATAGTTGTTATCCTCTGCTATCTGAATACAGTATGGCCTGCCATAGAGATCCAAATTTGCAAGAAAAGTTTTCCTCATTTGAAATGTAGCCAATAATGACATAATGAAAGGAAAGTTGTATCTATCCTACTATTTATGATATCCTATATCCTTCTCATTTATGTAATACTCATATTATCATGGTCTTCTCCCTTTGTAAGATATGAAACTTCTCTGTGTCTTTGCATACGCCACGATAGAAATGAAACATTAGAATCCAAAGGGATGAAGAAGAGAACATACATGTTCACTCATTACTTGTAGAGGAGGTTACACATAGAAACCACAGCAAGATAGGAAAGGAAGTATGGGGGGGGGGGGGGGTCTGAGACCCAAAAAACCCTTACATTTCTCAGGCCCTTGGCTTTTCCTTGAGTCTTGCAGAGCAGACTCTTGATGCCATATGAAGCCAACTTGCCATGTCCATTAAGAATGTGAAGTAGGCATTCCTCCAAAAACAGTTGACAATTAAACAGTCCAAGAATCCCTATGCACTAGAGAAACCTAGCACCATTGATATATAAAACTCCATAGACGGGAACTCTTCATCATCATCATGTTCTTGTATATTGGTGTTGCTGCCATGATCGGTATGGGGGTTAGGAGGAACATATCGCGACACTCTTGAAGAGGAGGACTGCAGAGTTGAGCATTATCACTGTAGGATGATCTATCAAAACTTTGCAATTGAGTGCTTGACGGAATCCTCCAGATAAGTAATTGTTTGACAAGTTCTACATACTAAGAAAAGTCAAATTAGCAAGACCCTGAGGGATCATACCTGGTGGAAGCAATGTCGAATTTTCCCCGATAATCCTGCATGAATATTTTGTTCCTTTGGATCAATTTCCCCGGTTGGAATATATCGTTAGCTTCATTATGTTATTCATGACTTGCGTGGATGGATGGTTCAATTCCTGAGATGTTTGATCAAGAATTATGCAAGTCTTCTGTTTTGGAAGTTGATGTGGTTGACTTTGGTCATCATTCATAGAAGTTGAGCTTGTATCGAAATTCTGTCAGTGTCATCAGCTTTAGAACTTGATTTTTGGGTTAGTAACTAGTAAGGCCTTTAGTTCAGGTCCCAAGGCTTTAAAAAGTTGGAAGTTAAAGAGTTGACTTTGGTCAACATCCGGTCAAGATTACCTTGTTTGTGTGGTTTTTTGACTCCGTTGAGTTTGAAATATCATTTCCAAGTTAGTAGCATATTTGGTTTGTGTTCAGGAGGTTCTAGATGTGTTTCAGATGGACTTTTAACCTGTCAGATACTATGACCTTGTTTAAGCATAAAAATGTGTCAACTAGAAGATTCGTTTTTTGTTTCGAAATTGAAAAATTATTCCAAAACTTCCAAAATTGTGAAAATGAATCACAGGGATGATCCGGAAAGTTTGGAGTAATTTTGACAAGTCGAGTTTGGGTTTTTATCGTGAAACCTAAAATAATTCTCTAACAAGAAAAAATATATTTGACTGGACAAACGAGCACTACATTGAGTTTTGATTGAATGAGTAGATCCGTATCATTATTTAGGATGTATAGGAAAAAGAATCGGTACAATTAGAGGTGGTATGATGGAGTGGTTACATAGTCTTTTTTATGGATCAATAATTGTAAAGATCGAGCCCTATTACATTATCATTTCTGATATTACAATTGACCTGCCGAATCTTCTACTTGTACATGGACAACTGTATGGACCAATGGACGTATGTTCAACTAATTGACCAAAGGCATAACGGAATGCTGTGAACCTCTTTTAAGCTACTCAACAAAGATCTTTCTCTCTTTTCTCTATACACTGGCTTGTCAACTTTAGAATACTGATACTTTTAATTCAAGCTTCGAACATCAGTAGAAACTTCATTTTTTCTAAATGTGTGTTTTCATTACCAACAAGAACAATGAAACAAGTGTTGGGACCCATGCAGCGGAGTGAGCAATAAAATTTTAGGAGGAATAAATAGAGCAAAGTAGACACTAGAAAATTTAACGTGGTTCACC
>JBCEWC010018357.1:0-12011 GCA_038996855.1 Solanum aculeatissimum
GAGAGGCTTGTTTGGGGTTCCTTCGGGTTCCTCATTCGCCATGTCACATCTAGGCCCTAGGCTTGGGTCGTGACATTGTTGTAGTAGCTGAGAAAACTACGACTCAACATGTATCAACCTCTACGCTAGAGCCTAGAAGGTTATTGACAACACAAATGCAATGTCAGCAGTTGATGAACTAGTAGGCATGGATTCTAGAACATCAGTAGTGGTTATAGTAGGCCCCTTTCCCTCAGCAGTCTCTATTTATAGGGGCCTCTCTATAGTCGATGCAACAGCAGATATGAAAGGCTCTGTCGAAGGTACTGTAGCAGACAAATCTGGAAGTACAACATGTCACCTCGGTGACCGACAAAGTGAAAATGGGTTCTCCTCAGCCTTTATTAGGCTGGTATCTAAAATATGTTGCACCTTTACTAACACATCTATGTGATGAATTATTTGAACCCCTGTCATCAAGCAAAGTTGATGTATCAAGCATGGGAAGGGGATCATAGTGGACCTCCTCAGGGCCACCTCATGGATCTTCTCCATAATCAGAGAGACCCAATTTATTTCATAACCAGCCAGATGTTGGCTACCAACACAACTCTCCCTATGTCAGGGTGTTATCAACAAGTGTCGGCTGAATCCTCGAGCAAACAACAACCCACTAAAATTTGGCAGGGAAACTTAGTGAAACCTTTATGATAGGCTCTGAAGATGTGGCTACCCAAGCAGGGTCAGGTCCAGTAGCAGCAATGTGGGTAGCCATCCATCTCATTAAACTGGCCTGGTGGTCTGAGTCCCTCATAACTCCCAAGTCTCATGTCAGCCTCAGTCTGTGATCATACTCTATAGTAGAGTTGGGGGCTGTGAACTCATACCCTAATAATATCCACCGGATGGTCTTCTATGAAATATCAACCACCTAGCCTTGCACTCTCACCTCCTCTAAGTTGGGCTAGGCAAGGGGCTTCTTTCCCTTGGGAAGAGTGCTGTGAATAGTTGCAGCGTAGGAGGCATAGAACTCCCCACCAATACCGGTGAGTACCTTCTAGCTGGCTATGCCAACCACTAGAGTTCGTGGCGAACTATGGTATCCTCCAGCCCCGAGACACTGTCAAGTCCTATTGTGAAAACTATGGACTCCTCTAGTGTGGAACGAGTGGGTCGACCATGCTCATTCCTTTGCATATCCTCCTGGAATATCATCTGCATGCCCTCGATGCACCACCTGCTATTCTCTGCATCTGGTGATGACTCAGGTGCTTGAGGGCTTGAGAAAGATGCAGAATCTGATAACTCCTCTGAACCAGACTCAGACCCCTTCTTGGAGGAGGTCATCTGTATGTTACTGCTGGCCCTGTAGCCTCCCTCTTTAGACTTGGGAGATTGGGCCATGATGTCCTAATATGAAGCATGTCAATTAGATACCCGAGCCTATCGTGGCTCTATAATGGAGTCTGGCTACACACCAAGCTCCTCTAAAGAGCCACTAGTCTTAGGGGCTTGCTTAGAGTCCGTGGGCTCATCCTACAAGTAGGCCCTCATAGCTATAATCTCATCCTTCTTTGATTTCGGGGCCATAGTACCTGCAAGACACAAAATCATGAAATGAATTATTTCCATGAATTTTAACTAAAAAACACAAGAATATTTCACAACTGGACTAGGGAAATAAGGGTTCATGAAACCCTATTTACGAGTCATATAGTGCTCTAAAAGTTGTAAAGGGTATCATGGGATAGTGTTCATCAAATTTTAAACAACTTGAATTTCATCCATGAGACTAATTCACGACACATAGAATGCTCTACAAGTCATAGACTAAGTTATCAACACAAGTCTCAATTAGGTTGAGTACTGGTAAATTTTATGAGAACTATCCAAAAGTCGTAGCAGGAATCCTATGATGAAGCCTCAAAATTACTAAATGTTGGAACATTTCATGAGGGGAAACCATGGCTCATGGGGTGACCCGTGTCCAAAATTTATGGATACTTACATCACGATTTTCCCCCGACCAAATTTTTCAACCAAACTAATAGCACCAAGAAAGAGTTTATGCACAAACATAGGTATTTACAAATATTTCCCACCCCCATTCATGCATTATGCCTCTATCAAAATGAGTTAGCCTATAATATCAATCATCCGACCATTTATCCAAATATTAAAGTGTATGTCAACTATTGGGCCATGTCATCATATATTTTTCAACAAATTCAATCAATTACAATGGCTCAATGGTTATACAAACACCATAATTTGGCACCCAACAATTTCCAACATTAATATTAATACTACCTAATCAATTTAATAATGAATATGGATGAATTTCAAAGAATAGTATTTAAACAAGTACACAACTCCGTTAAACTCATCCCCAATCACATTCACAACTCAATCTCAATCATAATTTGATAAATTAGGTTTTAGAGACCAAAATATTACCGAATTTGAGTGATACTTGAAAGGGAATGACAAGGACACCAAGAGAAATTGAAACCCTAGGTGTGGGAGATCACCGAAGGTGGCCATAAAATGATGTAAAGTGCCCAAGTTTTGGTCAAATATGGGGGAAATGTGTCAAAGTAGGGTTTTATGCGGGGAATGTTTGGGAATTTTGGGGTCAAAATAAATTTTGACCCCTATTTAAACTAATTGGGTCAGACCTAAAATTCTTGGTTTCTAGTTTCACGAAACCCCAATATGGGCTGTGGAATTTCCCATGGCTCGTGGATTGTGGTTTTGTAGAGGCCTAGACCTTTTTATTCATACGTATATTCTATGAGTCCTTATATGACTTATTGTATGGTCCACGACCCATAAAGGGTTCCGTAAACTACATTGGACACTTAGGATAATTTAGAAACGTACCTCGATTCCATGAACCCAATCTATGACCCATAGTTCTACATACGAATCATGGACTTGACTCATCGACTGGAGTGCTCATAAATCTTGCTCACTAGAAGTTTCCATGAGCTGATCTACGAGTCGTGAAGTGCAGTATAACTCGTAGATGCAATCGTAGAATCCCTTTTTGTATTGTTTTCTAGCCAAAATTGGCTTACTTGATATCTACCTGCAGAAGATGCAAAAATACATTGTTACCCTATATAACACCAGTCCATTTTCCAAAATTTACATCCTAAAAAGTACAAAAATCTAAATTATTTCAAATGTAAAGATAAAAACAAAAATAGACACTACAATTATCATAAAATATCTTGGGTTGCCTCCTCAGCAGCGCATGATTTATTGTCGCGGCATGACGTTGACTATCTGATTTCTCAGACTTTATCAATAGCCCACACCTCCATATTAAGTTCATCTGGTCTCTTCATCAACCTATAAATGTTGAAGGTGAGTTCTTCGTCGTTCAACCTAAACTTGAGGAGGCCGAATTCCATATCCTTTAGGGCTCACCCACTGGCCAAGAAAGGTATTTCCAAGATGATTGGGACTTCAAAATCCACTTCACTGTCTAAGATCATGAAGTCCGCAGAGAATATGAATTTGTCCACCTTGACGAGGACGTCATATAGGATTCCCATTGATTACTTCACAGTTCGGTCAACCATCAACAATCTCATGCTTATAGGTGTAGGGGCTACCAAGCCAAGATTCTTGAATATCACAAGGGACATCTAATTAATGCTGACACCAAGATCACATAATGTCCTTGCGAAATCCACATCCCCTATAGTGTATGGAATGGTAAATGCTCTGGGATCCTCTCTTTTCAGCACCAAGGATCGGGTAGAGATAGCACCGCAATGTTGGAGATCTTGTGGGAGCTCTTGACTCACTGTGCAGTTCTTCGTCACCAAATCTTTCATAAACTTGGCATATCTGGGCATCTTCTCCAACGCCTCTATCAGTGGGATATTAATGGAAAGTTGTTTCAACATAGAAAGAAAGTGTTTGAACTTACCTTTATCCTCCTTTTTCTTTAGTCTCTATGGGAAGGGAGGAAGAGGTCGAGGAATGGGTATCAACTATTTCAGCGCGACATTGCTTTCCTCTATCTAAGAACTATCATCTCCACTTTCAACCTTCTTATTCATAACACCCTCATCACGAACTTCATCATCATCTCCTCAAATCGGGATGAACCAACACCAGAATCTCGATTATGGTGTGGAACATAGGTGTTTCTTCTATAGCCATCTCTGCGACCCCAATCAACATCTCTATCTTGGCCTTTGTTTCTATCATAGAAGCAACCGCGATTATTATTGTTGTAAGATCCATCTCGTTCGTAGTTCTGGCCTTGGTTTCCTTGCCCTTGGAGCTAGTAGTCCTGATTGAACCCCTGGGCGTTAGGCTGGAAACCCTATTTTTGCTCAGTTACATAGATAAAATCTTTCTCAAAGTAGAGTTCCTTGTACATGGGCGCTCGGACAGGCTGATGAGCGATGGCATTCACCTTCTCTGTGTTTTTCTTCATTAGTAGCTCTATATTTGTATTAATCCGTGCAAGTTCCTGCATCACCTCTTCATTGACTTGTGCTTGCACCAGAGCAGTAGTAACTAAAAATGAGCTCTTAGTTGTAGCTTTGTCTCTTGGGCCCTATGCACGGTTAGTCTTGACCACCCGAATTAGCCTTTCGGCGATCTTTTGGAAGGTATGATCTATAAATGATCTATTCATCGTGGTATCAACAACTTCTTGCTAATTCTCACCAAAGGCTTTGTAGAAAATCTCCACCAAGGATTTATCTATGATCTTGTGGTCGGGAAACCTTCTCAAAAACTTTGTAAATCTCTCTCATATAGCACCAATCGAATTATCAGGTAGTTGTTCAAAGTTATTTATCTCCTTCTTCAACTTGAGCTTTTTGGATATGAGGAAGTACCTTTCCAAAAAGGTTATTGGTAGTTTAGCCCAACTGATGATCGAGCTCTATGGGAGCTCAGCTAACCATAACGTCGCAGTACCAGTGAGAAATAACGGGAAGACATGGAGCCCAACAACATTCATGGATATATTTTGATTCCCTATTACGCTCTGACAGACAAATATAATATTGTGCAGGTGATTGTATGGATCCTCTGACAGTAGGCCTGCTAACAACCCGTGATTTCATAGCATATGTAGCAACCCACTTGACACAACGAACTTAGTGTTACCCAAAATTGGAGGTAACACGATCACTCTCTTGAAATCCATAGCCATTGGGTTACGTCGATATTGGTTCCAATCATTAGCGGCGACTTGAAGTCCCTCAAGCTGTCGAATTATTATAGGTGGGTTGTCCCCATCTTGATTCAGTGCAACATTAGCTGCATTATCAACATCATTTTACCAGGTTGTCGGGCTATTCTTCTCAGTATTTTGTGGATCTCTAGGTCAAAGGGAGTCAAGGGAGTGCCTCGACTTCTCGTATTTAGCAAGTATTGTTCACCTGCACCGTGTAATCGAACAAAAATAACAAAAACATAAAATAAGGGAAATAAATAGCAATCCATCAGATTAAGTTTCACTAATCAAGTCTAGTGGTATTCTCCGACAACGATACCAAAATGCTTGATTTCACTCGATCCACACCTCTACTCAGAGGTTAAAGCGGTCGTTATCAAGTGTTTAACCTAACAATGGTTAGGATCGATCCCTCGAGGAATATGGTAGACTTTGAAATAGCACAACTTGTAAATTGAATCAGTTAACCCTATTATCTCCTAGAAAATAGGAAAATAAACACAAAGACGGGTAGGGGGTTTGCAAGTGAAAGTAAAATTTAAACTAAAATACACATATTTGTAATCAAGAGAAAAGTGAATTAGGGCTATGTGTTCCCTATGACTCCCTAACTAAGTGCTTTTAGATACTTGCTACTTTTTTCTGGTGTGTATGTGGAAGACAATAAGCTATGTTCTCCTAAACCCTTGATCCATCATATAGGTGAATTTCATCACATTGATATGTCTCTGTGATGTCACTTTACTAACCCTTACTCTATCCCAGTACAATCTTATTTATTTTTGTTAGATTGATTAGTTGAGAAAAATTGATCAACTCCTGTTAATTAACTCTTTTCCTTTTACTCACTTCCTTGATCCGGCAAGTGATACTAGGCTATTTCTATCGTTGTCCACAGTTAAAAATTGATCAAAATGAAGATATTAACTAATACATCCTAACACCGTCCAAGAATTTGCAAGTTATCCAATTTTATCCTCACAACCCTAGTTGTGGATTTAACCATGCATGCTTGGAGTGTTTTTAAAAATTATGCAAGAAGAAGACATAATTAACGTACTTACACGCTATAATATATGTACATAAATCCAACTTCTCAATATAATTGCAAACTTGAACCAACAGATTGTAGTAAAATCACAAAATCGATGTTCACAATCAAGCTATTTTTTTCATCCTGGGTTATTCTTCACGTTGTCTTTCTCTCTATTGTTGTATATATCTTAAAAAACCTAAAACCCTATTTATAGTACTTAAAATATGAAGTAAAAAAATAGAATAACTGTGTTAGCATCATTTACGGGCATCTTTTATGGCTCGCGTAGCAGTTCATGGCTCGTGAAAAAGGTCTCGTGGAATGTAGCTACATCCAGCAGACACTTTTCCTGAAAATTTTCCACGAGCTGTAGAGGATTTCATGACCCATGAAGGGTCTCTTCTGTACCACCTTACAATAACTCTTCTATCTCCGATCCTTATTTCACGATCACACTCTACAACTCGTATGCTGGTTCATAACTTGTGGTCCTTTCTCATAGAGTGCAAATCAATTTTCACCCCTGTACCAGATGAACAAATGAAATCTCCTTTATGACTAGTGGAAGGACCCATGACCCGTAGAGGGTCTCATATACCTCCAAAAATTGCAACTTTTTTGTACTTCAAGCCCAAAGTCAAGCCAACACTGAAATCCTGCAAAATAAACAGAAACACACATCAAATCTACTAACATTGCCTTGAAAACACATACAATCCCAAGTTTTAAGCATTAAAAGTATTGTATTTTGGCAGCATATCAAGGATATGGGGGTTCGAAGAATCAAAATAATGATTCTACTAAACAACTTCTAATTAATGACTTAACAAACAATTAAGAGAAGATGTTGAGGATGTGCAAATATGGAAATCGATCTTTATGTTAGGTATAGATATTTTTCTAAATGAGATGTTATTGAGTGAATAGGCTAGGTTGCTTGTAACCCAATCAACTATGATATGAGTGTTTCACATGACTCAACTAAGAAATCATACACAAACCGCCAAAGGCACACTAGGCCTTAGAAGTCTCAGCAAAACCCCCAAGACCTTGGCCATTGAATCCATAGTTGTGGACTGCAAATGAAACCCAAAGAATATTCAAGCCATTACATCTATTCCACACTCTAATCATCCCGTCTAAGGTAACAATTAGAGATCTAAAAGTAAACCCCAAGTTTGCAACCTTAAAATCTTAAATTAAACACAAATATAGACATAAATTCACTCAAATCAACTACAAATAAGTCAAGATATCAAAGACCCAATAGAAAAATAAAAAACCCATATCAATAGCATACCCTCAACATGGGAGTTTTAGCCACACATGCTATATATTAAAGATTTGATACCAAAAATTATAGTAGCATTCATGGGTAACAAGATTGAATATAAATTAGTTGATTATTAACAACCAATCTTCTCCAATTTGCTTCCCAAAAAGCTTCAAAACCCTACTTCCCTTTGTACTCCTAGAGGAAAGTTCTATGTACTACTCTCTATACTAATATGGTATGATTTCATATCCCCCATAAAATATCCTTTACCAATTGCTTATATACTTTGTGTAAATGTGTGAAATTTTGTGCTGCAAAATTCCATTTGGCAGTCAAGGAAAACTATCATTGAGCACTCTGGTGATGCGCCAAATGTGTACTTGACCACTTTCGTTTGCATCTTCATAAGGCTTACTCTTCTACATCATTAGGAAATGAATCTTCATTCCACCGATGCAATTCAGTGATGTAATAAAATATCCATCATATTGCCTTCTTGTTAATGTTCTGGGGTTTGGATGTTGTATCTTTAGGCGATCCCTTATATGGGTCGACGATACACTGAATGTACTTTGCAAATATTGAATCTGATCGCCTTCCTGGCTTGATCTGGAACCTTGGTTGTTGAAATGACAGGTGATCTATATGAGTGTTCAACGGATCACCGAGTATGTTAGCGATGCTATTTTTCTTCTCCTTTCTGCATTTTTGCTCCTTTTACAAGATTTTATCAAGTATTGTCCATTTTTGCACTTCTAATCCCATTTCCTATCATAGCACATGCCTATTTGTTAGAAATTAGAAATAATTGCATACCATGGGCAATGTTTCTTTTTAAGCTAGCCACAAAATGAGTCTAAAATATAGGCTCATCAGCTACATGGAGATAGAGTCAGATATGCATGCTAGATATCCTCAATTATTTGAGCTTTCAGATATGTCCCTTATCTCATGTTCGAGGATAAACATTATTTTTAGTAGTAGATGATGTAATGACTTCAAAGGTCATTTTTGGCATTTTCAATTAAATTACTATTTTGCCCTTCTTAAAAGCTGCCCTGAGTCATTTTTGGTCAAATGTAAAAGTTGGATTTTGAAAATCATGTAAAAAGCTGGAGTTTTCCTAAAGAAAGAGCTTTAAAGGGCTTAAAGTTTAAAATTTTGAGTTTTGAGGTCATTTTGACTTTCGTGCATCAGAATTAAATTTCACTAATTTCATTAGTTAGGGAATATCGAATTTGGTCTAGGAGAACTTGCAGAACTAAATTCGGAGTTAAAACGGAGATTTGAGACCCAAAGTTGCATTTTAAATTCATTTTGGATCATAAATTTGACTTTGGTCAACATTCAGAATTCAGAGGCTAAGATCGAAATTTCGTCTATTCAAGTGGTAAGATCGAAATTTTGTCTATTCAAGTGGTTTCGTATAGTGAAACTAACACTAGAAATGACTTCGTTGCAATTTTTAGAGCTTTCAAGACTATTTTGAGTTTTGAGTCTAAACTAGTTTAAATGATCCTTCTTGGGTCAAGGACCAAAGAGGTTCTCTAATCGAGTTTCGACGGTTCCACTAATTTTAAAATATCATTTTTGGTAGGGTTCCATGTTTGATTTATATTTACGGGGTTCTAAATGAATCCCGAGGGTATTTTTGTGTCAATTCTCTGTCATGTTTTCAGTTGTTAGACTAGTCTCTGGTGTATCAAGGCTTACTCTCCATGTACATGCATACAAATCCGCATTCGCGGAGGTCAAATTTTTTTAGCCTCTGCATTCGCGGGAATGAGGACACATTCGTGGAGTGTAAACGATCCAATCCCCTTAAGCCTCCACATTCGTGGAAGCTTCTCCACGTTCCCGGAGTTTTGTGCATCATAGCGTCCACATTCGTGGAGTGTTAATCAGCCCTGGACCAGTAGACTTTTTAAAAGATGGGTTTGAGCCATATTCCACCATTTTTAATATTCCAAGCATCGGTTTAGAGGAGATCTTCAAGGTTTTTCAAGGCTAATTGATTGGGTAACTATTTTCTAACCTATTTCATTAAATTCATTTGCTTAATTTGTGTTTTTAACTTATAATTATCGGTTTTTAATGGTGGAAATTGGAGATTTTTCTTACTTCAATTTGTAAACTTTAATTGATTATTTCTCCCTCATCTTAACTCTATTTTTTAAATGGCTTTCCCCGTTGAACTCCTTGTTACTTGGGGAACATTTTCATGTATTAGTTTTACGATTCCAACAACTTTTTTAGGCTTTGGAATTTTTACCATTTTAATATTGTTCTCCAAAGTTTTTCAGTTTAGTGGCATTAGATTCGTTATATGATTGTGATGCTATGTTTGACTAGATTTTAGTGATTTGGAGTACCATAGAAAGGGGAATGTGTTGGATTTGTTTCTATTCATGATTTTATCTAAGGCAAGTAGAATTCTAACCTTTTGTTAACTATGATTGAACCTTGTATGCTCCTTTGTGCATGTCTTTGAGTACTTTGGAGTAGAATTGTATCATGTTTGGTGTTGATCATGAGATTCGATTGAGTAATTGCCTATATGGTGATTTATTGGCTTGTGGGTCCATTGTGGATTCGTTATATATATATATATATATATATACATATGTTCTTGTGAGTTATCTATATTGATGTGAGATGAATATTATATTGTGATACTATTGATATAGGAATTGATATGACATTGAGGTATTGATGATATTGATACTTTGGTAATATTGTGATTATTATGATGTTGACACTATAATATCACTGTAATCCTGCACATTGCATCTTTTATTATCTGTGCATTGGATACTTATGATGTCTATGACCGAGAGATGAGTAAGGTAACATGTGGATTGGTGGTCGAGGTCTCTACCAATCGAACCAAGGTAATATGCCTGTGGTCCGAGGTCATTTCCGGACGAGTCCGAGGTCATTTTCGGACGAGTCCAAGGTCATTTTCTGATGGGTGAGCATTAGTCAAAGTCTTTGCCGGTAATGTTCATGGATACATGGTCCTTATAATGCCCCCACGGGTTCTGGTCTGAGGTTATCAATGGATGTATTTCATGGGACAGATATACATCACGATTATATGACATTGCATCGCATTATTTACATATCATGGAATCCAATCCATCTCATATCATATCTGATAGGTATTATTATTGTTTTGCTTATAAAATTGTAGACTTATTGTATAATTGACTAGTGTAACTGCTGGACCTATATATATATACATATATGAGTTGGAGATATTATGCCAGGTGATAAGTATATCTATTTTATTGTAAAATGTATATTATATTATGTTGGGACTTTCCTGAGTACAGGCTTGTAGTTTGACTATAACGACCTAACCTAGGAGTCTAGTCGTTAGATGGTGAATTAGATACCCCGAGGGCACCTCACCCAAGCCATCTCAAGCATCGTACGCATTCATAGGCATAATATAAAAGTTTTTATGAAAAATTAAGGAAAAGGGCCTATTGGCCATTTTTAGAAATAAAGCAACATTAAAAAGCAGTGGAAATAACCAATATCCATTTTTGTCCATAAGCATAACAACTACTACATAAAAGGACAAAACCGATATGGTCCATTTCCATAAAATAGAAAAGAATCCAAAATAAAAAAGCATGGAATATAAAAGCCTTAAAATGGCCATAAATACACCATCTCAAGATAAAACTAAGATACATGATAGATGAAAAATAGAAGAGTCCCGAGCTAAGGGCTCACCACAAATATTAAAACTAGTCTTGAATGTTGAGTACAAGCGATGGGCCAATAGAGGAGTGTATGTCCCTACATGGTTAAATCATACAGGCGAAATATGTGTTTGTACTTTTGGAATATACTAAGTATGCGAGATGCAATGCATGAAATTGTAACGCCATCACTCATAAGTATAATGTATACATAGTAAATAAGATCAATGTAAACTCATACATTGTCATGACCCGGATAGGGGGCCTAGATGTGACATGGAAAAAGAGGACCCGAAAACCCTCGATCAAGCCATCATAGCATCATTACACTTATCATTAGTTCAGAAATGCGGAAGCTAAAGCATGTAGCACATAAGCTCAAAGGAATTAGGGACTTGGGACTAAAGCTATGGGGACAATTCGGGAAAGGGAGAAGCATGCTTGCATTTAGCACATAGTCATACATCATACATATCATTCAAGTCCTTATCATAACATGAGAACATAATCATGAGACATGCCAAGTAAAATCAAATATATATATATATATAAGCAAGGATCCCATCATACAAGCTAAACGTAAAAGAGTGAAGATTTTCCCAAACATGCCTCTACATAGAAGAGCGGGGCCTCGACAAGCTTTGAGGCTCACCTTCAAGTCTAGAAAGTAAATACATAGAAAGTAAAGGTAGATAGATGGTGGCTATTGCCCTTGAAAAATAGGGCTCACCACTACAAGTCTTCAATATAGAATCAAGCGTCGTCCGGGAGAATGTAGAAATCACCCTCGTCCCC
>JBCEWC010018358.1:0-12010 GCA_038996855.1 Solanum aculeatissimum
CAGGTCGTATGTTGGTTCTCTCGGGGCTAGGGGGCACCGAGTGCCTGTCCGTCTTCGTAGAGTTGGAGGCTTGACAGGGTAGGTTATCTATGCCAAAGTTTATTTCCTTTTCGAGAGGAACACTCGGTAGCTCATCTAGAAAGACATCAGGGAACATATTTGCGATAAGAACTGACTCAAGAAAAGGAACCTTTGAAAATATATCTTTGACCCTCACCAAGTAGTGGATGTACCCTTGGAAATCATTTTACGGGCCTTTAAGAAGGAAATGAATCGAACCCTACATGACGAGGTACTACCCTCCCATTCAAGAATTGGCTCATTGGGGAATTGGAATTTGACTCGATAGGTTCTACAATCAATGGATGCATAGGAACCATGCAACAATCCATCCCAAGAATTACATCAAAGTCTATCATAGAAATCTCAACTAGATCACTGGGGACCATTTTATGCAAAATGGAGACTGGATAATTTCTATAGAACCTTCGGGTAATGATAGACTGTCCTACAGGGTTAGTCACCTTAAAGGGTTCAAGAAAGATTTTAGGACACATAAGGAACTTAATAGCAACGAAAGAGGTTACAAAAGATAAATTTTCCCTTGGATCTATAAGTTCATATGATCAAAATCATAAACTCATAACTTACAGGTAACCATGTGTGGAGCCTCTTCGACCTCTTTGCGACTAAGAAGGGTATAGAACTGGTTTATTCTTTGGGTGCCTTGAGCTTGACCCATTTGGCCTTGGGGCCTTGTGCTGCCTCTCCAACAATCCTTGGCATGGTGGCTGAGGTTCCCACAAATAAATCAAGTATTGGTCTTGGCTAAACACTTCCCTTTTTGGGGTCGTCCACATTTGGGGCAAGTTGGGCTTTGGGCATTAGAGGAACCCATTTATGTTTTGGAGCCCGAGAAGGAGTATAAGTGGACTATTGCCCACCATGTATTTCGACACCTTGGAACTTATGACCACCATTCCTTTGGTGAGAGTATTTCCCACCATCCACACGATCCCTCTTGGACTCCCTTGCCTTCTCCCAAAGATTCTCCTTTTCAATTTGATCGGCATAAGTCATTAGGCAGGAGATGTCTATTTCCTTAACCAACATCGCCATTTTTCATTCTTTGGAGACCAACTCTGAGACTCCAGAAATAAATTTTCTCACATGAACTCTCACATTCGCGACCATAAAAGGAGCTTACTTTGATAACTTTGTAAACTTGAGGGCAACCTCCTCACACTCATCGTCCCATGCATCAAGTTGATGAATTCTTAAACCATAGTCTCCCTTAGCTAAATCAAGAAGAACCAATCTAGGAAAACATACTTGAATTCCTCCCAACCACTAGGACCTGCATCTTAACCCCTCTCATTGGCCCATTCCTCATACTTTTCATAGACACTCCTTTGATTTGGTAGGCCACCAACTCAACTTTTTCTTCGGACGTAATGCCTATCATCGCTACCACGCGATAGGCCTTATCAATAAACTCAATAGGGTACTCATTTATCTTGGACCCATGGAACCCGAGTGGGTTCATCCGTATAAAATCATGAATTCTAAAGGTCGGGGTATCCACTTGAGAAGACACGACTATTTCTTTATTGTTTTGATTGGCCAAATCTTGGGCCAACACTATGAATGTGGTTCGATACTCCGCATGAGACACCCTTTCATCCTCTTAGAGTAGAGGTACTTGTTCCTCCGGAGTGCCTCATTGATGGGGAGCTCTTTGCGGTGGTATGATTTATAAACAAGCAAAAGCTTATCGTTAGATAGTGAAAAACCTTATTCAACTCTAAGGAACAACATGAGTAAGAAAGAAAGGAAGACTTTCTTAAACCATCTCATAGCCTCTCACTCTAGATAATTGCACGCTTCACAACCTTGAATGAGACTTTATGCTACGGGATATGCATGGACATCCAAGGAGCATTTTAAAATAACATAGTGAATAAGATACCCAAAGGCACCTCATCTAAGCCATCTCAATCATCTTAAGAATTCCCAGGTATTGAGTAAAACATTGTGGAAATTTTACTCAACTTAAGGGAGTGGCTCAAGTTTGGCTCACTCAATGGAAGTCCGAAAGGGTAAACAGGATGGGGGTCACACATGCGCACACTCTATGAATGCGGATCGATCCTTCCTAAATGCGCAGGTAACAAAATCCAGACCTCAGCAAACGTGGAGAAGAAAAGCACTTGCACCAAATATCAGCAAACCAGCAATGCCAAGTCAAATTTCCATCTTGGAGTGGACCATCGGAACTCATCTGGAATCAGAATTACACAAACTTTATATGTATCTATATTAGAAACAACGATCCAGACTCAACGGAATCATAAGAAATTGATTTCAAGGTCTCCTCACCACATTTACCAATGTAACTCGATGAAACTAGTTTAAAATTAAAAATACCAAAACTGCCCTCAGAAGCTTGGAAAAATATAATAAGACCATTTCTAGAGTTAGTTTCACCATCTGGAACTACTGGAACTATCAAAATTCCAATCCGAGCTCTCGAAGTACGAATGCCGACTAAAATCAAACATTAGTCTTGGAAATGGCTAAAATCACAACTTTCGGCCTAAAAATCTCATTTTAACTCTGAATTCAGTTTTGTAACTTTTCATAGACCAGTTTCAACATCCTGGAGCTAATGAAATCGACGGATCCCCAATCCGACATCAAAAATTTAGAATGATACAAAAACTCTCTTTTTTAATAACTTAATCTTCAAAAAGTGCCAAAACTCTAATTTTTCATTTTAAAACTTTGGATTTCAGTTCCAAATATACAGATCATTAAAATTGGCCCAAAGCAACATACTAAAGGGTAAAGCAGTAACTTTCACAGATAAAGACAAAAATGACCAACCAGGTCATCACATCATTCGCCGCCAAAAATAATGTTTGTCCTCAAACATAAAGAAAAGAGGAGTAATTGAAGCCTCAAAAAGGCTAGGATATTTGGCCCACATATCTGACTCCAATGCTCATGTAGCCTCATCAACAGAATAGTGCCGCCACTTAAACTTCATAGAAGGTATATCTTTGGATTTGAATCTTCAGACCTGCCTGTCTAATATAGTTGTAGGCTCCGTCTCGAAGGATAAATTTGGACCCAACTCAACAAAATCATAAGAAATCATATGGGATTCATATGGAATATACTGGAAGAGCATAAAAACATGAAAAATAGGATGATCAGATGACAATCTCGATTGTAATGCCAGCTCATATGCAACCTCACTAACTCTACTCAAAATTTCAAATGGACCAATGAATCTGGGATTGAGCTTGCCCTCTTCCCAAATATAATCACACCCTTCATAGAAGAAATCTTTAGCCATACACTATCACCAACAAAGAACTCAAAAAGCCTAGTCCTTCAATCAGTATAACTCTTCTAAAAACTTTGAGCTGTCAAAAGTCTACCTTGAATCAAATGAACCTGGTTCATGGCATCTCTAGGTAGATCAACACTCAACACATCAGTAGAGCCTGATTCAAACCATCCAATGGGTGATGTACACCTTTGACCATACAAGGCCTCAAATGATGCCATCTAAATGTTGGAATGGTAACTATTATTGTATGTGAACTCTGCCAATGGTAAGTGTTGGTCCTATCGAGACCCAAAATTAATTACACATGAACATAACATGTCCTCCAACACCTTAATGGTGCACTTGGACTTACAATCTGTCTGGGGGTGGAAAGTTGAACTCAATCCACTCATGTACCCAAAACACGCTATAGAGCCTACCAAAACTGAGAGGTGAACACAAATCCTCTGTCGTATACTATAGACACTAACACACCATACAATATGACTATCTACCGAATATACAACCTAGCCAACTGCTCCGAACTGTAGCTAGTCTTCACCGGTAAGAAGTCAGCCGACTTAATCAAATGATCGACCACTACCCAAACTAAATAAAACTTTTCCAAAGCCATGGGAAAACCTGTAACAATGTCCATAGTCACTCTTTCTCACTTCAACTTAGGAATGGGCATATTTTGCATCAATCCATTAAGATTTTGGTGCTTATACTTGACTTGTTGGCAATTCAAATACTTTGCCACAAATTCACCTATGTCCCTTATCATCCAAACCACCAATAATATTGTTTTAGATCATGGTATACCTTAGCCACTTCCGGATGAATAAAATATCAAGCACAATGGGCCTATTCTAATATCAATTTCACCCAATCTCCCTTTTTTAGAACGCAGACTCTACCATTTATCCTTAAAACACCCACATAATTAATAATAGCCACCTTGGCTTCACCCCTCAAGACCTTGTCACAAATCAAGCACAACCTTTGGTCCTCAAACTGATGAGCACATATCTGATCAAGCAAGGATGACCTGGCCTCAACAAAGGCCAAAACACTTTAGGAAGGGGAAATATCCAAACAAACCATCTGTCTAGCAAGTGACTGAACCTCCAAAGCTAAAGGCCTCTCCTCAGCCCTTAAGAATGCTAAACTCCCTACTAGTAGCCTTTCGGCTCAAAGCATCAACCGCAACATTAGCTCTCCTATGGTGATATAAAATAGATATGTCAATCCTTAAGCAACTCTAACCACCTACGCTATTTCATATTCCAATTAGGTTGTAAAAAGATATATCTGAGACTCCACTAATCGATGAAGATCTCACAGTGTACCCCATAAAGATAGTGCCACCACAATTTTAACAGAAACACAATAGCAGGCAACTCCAAACATGGATAGGGTAGTTTCTTTCTTGAACCTTCAACTGCCTACAAGCATAAGCAATCACTTTTAGTCTTTGCATCAACACACCACCAAAACCCAGACCATACGGATCGCAATATATCACAAAGGGCACATATTCCTTGGGAAAAATAAGAATCGATACTAAAGTCAATAGATCCTTGTGTTTTTGAAAGCTCCCCTCACACTTCTCAGACCACTGAAATACCACATCCTTTTAAGTAAATCTAGTTAATAGGGATGCTATAGTAGAGAATCCCTGAACAAAGCATAGATAGTACCTTGCTAAGCTAATGAAACTCCAAATCTCTTTCACATAAGTAGGTCAAACCCATTTATAAATAGCTGCCACTTTGGGCGGGTCAACTATAATACCCTGTTTTGAAACAACATGCCCAAGAAATATAAAGGACTCAAGACAAAACTCAGACTTTGAGAACTTGGCATACAACTTCTCCTCTCTCAATATCTAAAGCACGGTTCTCAAGCATTGGACATGATCAGCCACATTACTATAATAAACCAAGATATCATCTATAAACACAATCACAAAGATATCCAAATAGGGCTTGAATACTCAGTTCATCAACTCTATCAAAGAAGTTGGGGCATTAGTCAACCCAAACGACATGACCACGAACTCATAATGCCCATACCTGGTCCTGAAAGTTGTCTTCGAGATATCAGACTTCTAAATTCTCAACTGATAATAGCTGGACCTCAAATTAATCTTGGAAAATATCGAGGCCCCCTACAACTGATCAAAAAGGTCATCAATGCGAGGCAAAGGATACTTGTTCTTGATGGTCACTTTGTTCAACTGGTAGTAGTCAATACACATACGCATAATACCATCCTTCTTCTTCACAAATAAAAAAAGAGCACCCCAAGGAGATACCCTCGAACAAATGAACCCTTTCTTCAAAAATCCTCCAATTGCTCCTTCAACTCAGCTGGAGCCATCCAATAAGGGGCAATTGAAATAGGCTTGGTGCCCTATTTTACATCAATAATAAAGTCAATATAAAGATCCAGAGGAATACCAGATAAATTAGTCAAAAATACATCCATAAACTCTCTAGCGACCCTGGTGGTCTCCAAAGATGGGGAGTTCTGAGAAACAACTTGAACATAGGCTAGATAAGACAAGCAACCCTTATCCATCAATCGACACACAGGCATATAAGAAATAAATCCCTTAGGATAGGAGCTAGGTGCTCCAGTCCACACCAAATGAGGTAACTCTAGACAAGATAAAGTTACTTTGTTCGTATGATAGTCAAGAATGTCTTAATGAGGTGATAACCAATCCATGCCTAATATCACATCAAAGTCCACCATATCTAACAATATCAAGTCAGCAACCGTGTCTCTCCCCATAAAAGTAATAACACATCCCCAATACACAACTAGATATTCCCCTACCAAGGTGGAAACATAAATAGACTCAACAAGGGATTCATACATAACATCAATATCCGAGGCAAAATATTCCAACGCATAGGAATAAGTAGAGTTGGATTAAATAAAATCAAAGATGAATGGTGGCACACCGAAACCATAACTGTGATAATCATATTAGAAGCCTATACCTCGGCTCTATCTAGGATAGCATAACAAAATCTATGGCCACCACTACCCTGTGGGTCTCTATGGGCTCCACCTCTCACTGTGCCACATCTTTCTCATGTACCTCCCCTTATGTCGTGAGAGGTGTCTCTAGCTATTGGTGTTGGGGTTAGAAGGGTTGGATTAGACCTTAAAGCCGTAGCGGGGAAAGCACAATATGGAAAATAGTTGGCGAAGTGTCCAACTTTATCAAAAATATAGCAGGCTCGGGGATCCCATCCCTGGGATGACTACATCGAAGAACCACCACGTTAACCGACCCAAGAGAACTATCACGACCTATCTGAGTAGGCCTAGACCTATCAAGACTATCAGATGCTGGAAGAGTTACCTAAACTGCCCGACCCTGATGCCCCTACCTTTGAAACTCCCAATTCCGTGGTGGATGACCTCTAAACTGCCTATGTTAATGGAACCTCTTCCTACTACCTTATCTCTCATGCCTGATGTGCTCTATCATACGAGCGTGATCAACAACACTCTGAAATGTGCCTCCAGCTAAGACCAAGGAAGTTGTAGCATCCTAACGATACCCTGTCAATCACTTGGAAAAGTGTTGAATCCTCTCAAACTCAGTAGGGATACTGGACAAGGCATATTTGGACAATTTATGAAATTTGGCTACAAAGTCTGAAACTAACATAGAACTATGCTAAAGCCTATCAAACTCATCTCGATGGCTGTCCCAAAGGCTATGTGACATGAATCTCTCCAAAAATACTATTGTAAATTGCTCCTAGGTTATAACTGGAGATCCAATAGGTCGACGAGCCACAACTGACCTCCACCACTCCTTGGTGAGGCCGATAAACTGATAAATGGTACAAATAAATCCATGCAACTCCAAGATGGTCAATACATAGTCGGTCCTAATACATTGCAAGAAATCATAAGCTTTATCACCCAGGGTACCGTCAAATCTCGGAGGAGCAAGTCGAACGTTATCTTGAAACTCTTCTGCTCGCTGTGGACATTGTTGGACTAGTAAAATAATGTGGCACCCTAAATAAGGATGGTGCTATCGATAGAGAAACTACTAAACTATGAAACTTGGAACCTAAACTTGACCAAGATACCTGTTATGGAGTCACAACAGCCATAGCAGAACCAGATGGAACAAAAGAAGGACCCACATGCACCATAGCTGGATCAGCTAGGCTATAAAAGGATCAATCAATGCTGCAGAAACTGGCACAACAACAGAAGTTGGGGATGGAAGAGCTCCCTTTAATCTAGCCAATAACCTCAATAGCAGCTCATGGACTAAAGATAGAGGGGATGCAGTTGAGGGTGATGGAATAGGATTTACTGGCCTCTCAGGCTCATGAGCCAGCCTTGGAGAAGCCGATCTTGTCTGTCCCTTGATCGGGCCCTCCCCTTTGGCAAGTCCTCGACCCTTGCCCTTATCTCGAACTCTACCTCAACCATGAGTGGGAGCGGAGCAACATCAGTTGACTAAGGCTCTCCACTGATCCTTTGGATCTAGATATCGACACCAATGCAGAAGGAGTAGATTACTCACTTCAAAGTATGAGATATGAAGAAACAGACGAATCAGAAGCAAAATATGAAAGTTTTGTCTAAATAGTATCCCATAGCCTCTTGGATATGAATGTGGATGTTTACACACTGATACACGAGACTCTACTAGACACCCAACTCTTGACTCATGAGCCTAACAAATCTAGAGTTCTGATACCAAACTTATCATGACCTAAAATAGATCACGACTAAGGTAAGAAAAAATAAAGTGGAAACCAATACAACATAGCATCAAATATCTAAAAATCTGGAGTCATAAGTACAAGAGCATCTATGGCAGTGCGAAAGATAAATATAACTATCTCAAAGTGAAATACAAGACTGTCTCATAGCGTCTGATACATGTTTAGAGGAAAGAAATAAAGATAATCCCAAAGATCAAAGATAACTTGAAGTCATGAGCCTTATAGGTAGGATCTGGATAGATGCAAAATATGCTCAGTAAGAGTGAGTCAATTACCCTGTGAGGGTCCCTGTGCTCAATCTACAAGGGAAAAAAATAGGGTTGAGTACACTGAAATATACCCCATAGGTTCAACCAACTGGGTAAGAGAAATTGAATAAATATGTA
The DNA here is from genome assembly GCA_038996855.1 of Solanum aculeatissimum. Taxonomy (NCBI): domain Eukaryota; kingdom Viridiplantae; phylum Streptophyta; class Magnoliopsida; order Solanales; family Solanaceae; genus Solanum; species Solanum aculeatissimum. The sequence continues at coordinate 8,502 of JBCEWC010018358.1, forward strand.
ATAAGGAAGAATCCTTCACCTGTATCCTAAAAGGGTTAGTACACCATAAAAATATACAACATGTTATATAAGATCTTCCACATGTCCAGTATCACAACACCAAAAGCAATATATATACACAATATATAAAGTCTCACCAATTCATTCATCAAGTATCTCTCAACATTGCCATCTACTCGTGGTCAAGGGTATCACAATAAATCAACTTTGCCACCTGCTAGTGGTCAAGGGGCGTTATACTGTCTTAAATTTTCCACCTGCCCATGTCAAGGGATACACAAATATGGATCTCACCCTTGCCTCCTACCCAGGTCAAGAGGGTGGTAAACCTATAGAACATGTTAGCCTTACCTCCTACTTGGGTCAAGGGTAATATAATACAACATAATACATCACAAGGCATTGATATCCACTTAAATACATGCATAATTATAACAACATCATAATGAGAGTAATACAGTATAAGTCTCACAGAAACATGGACTATAATATCATGTATCATAATCTATCATAATATCTCAAGTAGACACATCCATATCAAAGATCAGATATACCAAAGTTACTGGACCTCACTCGTCCAAAAAATATAAGCCATCATCATTATGTCTAGGAAATGAGCATATCATCAGTACCAGACCTTACTCGTCCACAAGATAGATATATGTATATTCATCATAGTGTCTCATTAACCATCAAATTATCGATGCTTTCCCTAAAATAGCATTACAAGCCTCAATATAATAACATCTAACAGAATCTCAATCCACTAGTCTTCATCTCAGATTAACAATAGTATAATAATTTCTCACAAATTCGGCTTAATCAGAATCACTTTTCCATCAATATCTTATCCCATCAATACAATTACTCATGATTCGATCGAAATCTCATAATTACCATTTAAACATGATCAATAACTCAAATCCAGTCCCAGCAAGGTTAGCTGAACCTAGTTCAATAACGAAACTATACTTAGACAAGCTTTTAATCAACTCAAACCTCTAAACAAACCTGAAATCGTCCAATCACAACCAAAATCATATGCTATACATCGAAAGGAGCATTTTTTATATCCACGTTGGCGTGAATTAGACTTAGGGGTAAAATGGTCAATTTTAGAGCTAAAATACAAAGTTTTCAAATATAGAAATTGACTTTAAAATCAAGTTCTACTAAAAAAATAGAGTCCGTCGGTGAAACTCCCACAAAAATCTAGTTTAAAATGAGTGAAATCGATATTCAAAGTTTAGATAGTCTAAAAATCCCCGATTTTGGATAGTCTAAAAATCTCCAATTTTGGATATCTAAAATCATAGAATTTAGGATGAAATCAATATTAAACTTATGGAAAATTATTAATAAATTGTTAAAAACATTTATCCAGCAAAAATCTTCAAAAACCATTCTTCAAAATTTCCTCAAAAAGCATGAAAGTTTGAAAATGGATTTTAAATGGTGTTTCCCAATTTTTAGCACTGTTCAGTCGTAAAAGCACTCCGCGAACACGGGTGGGGTTCCATGAGCGCAGAGAAGGCTGAGTAAAATGATCTCCACGATCGCGGAGACCAACCTTCGAATGCGGAGAGTAAATATGAGAGGGGTCACACATGTGTGCACTCCCCGAACATGGATCGAATCCTTGACAAATATGTAGGGTAACCAAACCCAGAAGGCTTCTCCATAAACACGGAGAAGAAAAGCACCTTCACCAGATATCAGCAAACCAATAATGCCAAGTCCAATTCCCTACTCGAAATGGACCCTCAGAAGTAATCCGGAATTAGAATTACAAAAAGGTTTATATGTATATATGTATGAAACAACGATCCGGACTCAACGAAATAATTAAAAATCAATTTTAAGGCCTTCACGACACATTTACCAATGTAACTCGATGAAACTAATTTAAAACTTAAAATATCAAAACTATCCTCGACAACTCAAAAAATATAATGAGACCATTTCTAGCATTAGTTTAACCATCCAGAACTACTATAATTGTCGGAATTCCAATCCGAGCTCCTAAAGCCCAAAAGTTGACCAAAGTCAAACTTTTGTTCCAAAAATGACTAAAATCACAACTTTGGGCCTAAAAATCTCATTTTAACTTCGGTTGCAGTTATGTAACTTCTCATAGACTAGTTTTTACATTTTGGAGCTAATGAAATTGATGGATTCCCAATCCAAAATTAGAAACTCAGAATGATATAAAAACTCACTTTTTCAATAACTTAAGCTTTCAAAAAGTGCCAAAACTCAAAATTTCCATTTTAAAACTTCGAATTTCAGTTCCAACAATATAGATTGTTCAAAATAGGCCCAAAGTAACTTTTAAAAGGGTAAAACAAGAATTTTCACAGATAAAGCTAAAAATGACCAACCAGGTCATTACACTTAAGGTACTCAATGTGACCCATTTCTTCGAACTTCTCATGAATGTGTATCCCCTATTAAGTTGCATGAATGCATGATCATAAAACGTTTTTTTGAATGATATTTTATGCATAAGTTTGATGATTTCATGAAAATAATGATTGAGTTGCATTTTTGCATTTATGTTATGATGATGATTGTGTTCCTACTCTATTCAAGCATAATTCTGTCTCATTTGAGGATGAATGGTCCCGAGGAAGAGATACCGTAACACTCTTCATGTTTTTAGGCCCAGAAAACTAAAGGAAAAAAATTCACTATTGGTTAGGGCTTACGAGCCAGTTTACGACTTGTAGAAGGATCCACGAGTCATAAGTAGTCTTGTAGAAGTGCTCAGTGGAAATGGAAATTGAAGAATTTCTAAAATTTGACACACATGTTATTAAAGGAGTCGCAAAAGAATCTACGATCTATAAGTTGGTCTCATAGGAAGAGGACTTAAGGAAGAAACGTTTGTTTAAGTTTGGAGGCATGTCACGGAAGGGCTTACGACCCATAAATTTTCTAACGAGTCGTCTATGTATTTGTAACTCAGAAGCTGCAATTCCAGTAGCTCAAATTTTGTCACACCCTGACATACGTGGCAAGTTATGAGCTATGCATTGATCCATGACTCGTAAGAAGGGTTTCGTGGACGGCTCTAATAGTTTTTAATGAAGGGTATTTTTAGTTTTTTCAACCCATCTAAGTCCTAAACTACATCATTTTGGATAATCTAACTACCTTTACTGACCTAGTCCCTATAAGTCTTATTCCTAAGTCATCTAAATCCTTTAATCCATAAAATTCTCGTTAGGGTTTTCAATATTTTTCTCTCTAAGTCAAGGATTCCATTGAAGCAAAAATCTTGAAGGTTTGATTAAGGAATTCCAGTTTTCTCTCTTCAATTCAAAGGATTCTACTTGAGGTATGTAGGGCTTCATTCATGGATTAATTTCATCCTTGAAGCCCAATCCAAAACTCTAGTCCGACTTTGTGAAATGACTTGAGAGGTGTAGTATAAGTGGGAGCCGAAAGGCGAAAGTGAAATACCACTACTTTTAACGTTATTTTACTTATTCCGTGAATCGGAAGCG
>JBCEWC010018359.1:0-12010 GCA_038996855.1 Solanum aculeatissimum
AATTTAGGAGAGAAAAACGGGATAGTGGTGTAAGTTAAGAAGTGTATCGGCGTGGAGCGAAAAATATGAGAAAAAGGAATTTTGGTTATTTTTTAATTTGGTAGGGAATATTTGAAATTACTCTAATATATGTTGCGTATTTTGGTAAAATTTTCTTTTTTCTATGCAAGTCAATATTCAAAGAACATTCAAGCTGAAGATCATAATTCATGGCATGAAATTTAAATTCATTGTTTTGACAATATCCAAATGTTCGCAGTGGATAAGTCAAATTAAATTCAAGATAAAGATTCAAGATCAAACTATTGCAACCCTTGAATAAAATCAAATCCAAGTACAACATAGTTTCTATTATTGTTGGAAGAATCAGAGGAATATCGTAGAGATTGTAACACTTATATATTAAAAAGAATCATTTTATTCATCAAGATGAGTACAAATATGTTTTTCCCTTGGTTCTTCTCTTAAGATTTCTCCATGATTCGAGAGTCACTAATGGTGTATTTCTCGAACTAAGGTGATGTGGACCTCGTTAAGATTAACTTTATGATTTTTCTTGAAGTATTTGATTGTCAAGAAGAGTTAGGTCACATCTTGATTTCTTTATGAATATTCCATAAATTTATGAAATTTTTTGTCAAAATGACTCTTCAAGAGAATATATCACCCGTTATATATATAGATATGAAATAGGATTTACAACTAAATAATCTCAAAATAATCCTAACCAAAACTAAACTCGGTCACGTAAAGTCACACAAAATTTAGATGTCTACTGTTCGAATGCGACAACTGAGTAGCCAAGAGCCGGCTACAACAAGTGGAACGTACAGTAATGTCAGGAGTTCAAATCTTAGTGTTTTTCTGGTCATTTGTATCTTCTCTACTCTCTTATTAACTATGTCAGACAAAATAGTATGAAGCAGGAAAACAAGAAGAAAAGGTACTATTATTGTACGTACCTCATGGGGTTCAATATACCAACCATTCAATTTGGCTTGGTGAATGAGATATGTGATATCAGAGTGGGGTTGCTGTTGGGGTGGTGTTTGGGGGCTGGCAGTGGCATGGATGATAGTAGTACTACTGGCTGATTCTTGTTGGTTTTCTTTATTGTTAAGGATTAAGTCCAGAAAACCATTATCTTGTGCCACCTGAAGACAATACCTCAAATAATTTTGTGTCCTTTCAAGCCTCATTTTGTACATGCTCTTCATCTCTTTCTGCTGCTCTAGTTCCTTCTCCCTTTCTTCCACTTTTTCCTAGTAAATAAAAACCATGAATCCTCATTAGTTAGTCTTAACTGATGGTAATTTGGAAGAAATCAAGTTTCTCTTGGCATGGATAGTTGACGATTGACACTAGCTAGGTAAAGAATTGCAACAATTCGAGATCACTAGTGATATTGTCGGTTAGTGCAGTTTTAAAATATGTCACCTAGGTTTAAAATTTACTTCCTTATATACCTAGTACTCTCTCCATTCACTATTCTATTTTATCTGATACCTTTTCTTTTTTACTCTGTTTCGAAAAAAAAAATGATACCTTACTATAATTAGAAATATTTTGACTTTAAGATTTCTCTTTTACCTAAATGAAATGATTTACCATCTCACAAGTTTCAAAAAACCTTTTTTTTCCTCAGCCAAATTAAATGGTGCATATAAAATGGGCCGGGAGTGTTTGTTTTATATTTTATGGATGTAAGATTTGCCTATGTGTTACAAAAAAACTAACTACTAAAGTCATTTTTTTTTCCTTTGCTTTTTTAATCGAACATCCATCTCATTGAGACTGGATGCAATTTTATTAATATGCAAAAGAGTACAAAGGCAGAGGAAGGGGGTTCTCTGGTCCTGTAGTTTGTAGCTACGCCAACTTTCACGAAATTTAGGTAGAGAATTCAGCTCTCAAAAATTGGTTAATTCTATTTAAGAATCCTCCCAATTCAATCAGTCATTCATATATCATATATAATGCGATGGTCCAATAACTCAAATAGCTAATAGGCAGAGGGAAATAGTATATATCAACCAGTAATTGTTTGTAGTATCATATATAAGAAAACTTAAATTCATTTGCTTTACTTGATGAAGGTGATGATATTGCGGCGTTTGAACAAGTTTGACTTTAGGCCCCAAAATTAAACAGTCAGATAGGCTTTTACACCATCCGCGCATGTTTGACTTGAGCGGAGCTCCACTGCTGCTTGTGGCCGCTGACAAACTCACCGGACTCCTTTTATGAGACTTGTCAGAAATGGTACCGTTCATCTTGGATACCCTATGTACGTAGTAACGTTATTCTCAAGTTGATAAGTTAAAGTTGCATAAGCATAATATAAGTAATCTTTGTAGTGAAATGGGCCAACCAAGAATGTTAGTGGAGGATGAAGACAGAATGGGCGGACCTTGTAATGACCCATTTTATATCATGGTAGTATTCTTTTGTTTTCTTTGGACGGCTTTGGGGTGTAAAAAAATTAAATTCATCAAAATTTAAAAAATTAATATTATTAGAAATTTTTGTTCTATAATGATAAATAGTTTTTAAACATATAAGTTTTGTTTGAAAAATAAAATTAAGAAGTATAATATATAACATACTCAATGAAAATCCACAAGTAGGGTTGGAGAGCATAGAATGTATGCAAACCTTACAATTACCTCATGGACGTAGAAAGTTTATCTTCGAAAGATCATCGGCTCAAGTACAACAAATTTTGATTTATAAAGAAAGACAATGAAAAAAAATCAAAACAAAAAACAATGCAAGAGTAGTAGTCAAAACAGTAATAAAATTATGTGATAATCGAATGCTATAAACAAAATACTTGAATAGATTATTATTAACAAAATAATAAATTAAAATTATAATATACTATAACTAGTATCATCGCAAACATTAATCACCTTAAGCAAGATAGCATTACTATCCTAATAAAAGCTCTCCACACCCTCCTAGGCGCTTCAACCGTTTAAAATGCATTTTAAAATTTGTGTTAAAGTAGTTTTTAAACATGGCAAATGCTTTTTAAAATTGTTTAAATGTTATTCACGTGCCAATTTGCAAGGTAGAGAACAGCATATTTCTCCTTGTACGTACGATTTTCTCGAGGCTTTCACGTACGAACAGATTGTTCGATGAAATCTATATATAGTGTAACACCTGTTATTTTGGATACTTTCCAACTCGCTAGAATATATATGACAAACTACATAAAATTAAAAATTAATTGAATTTTATTTTTATTGGTCTATCATCTAATCATTTGTGGATGCCTAGTTTTTACTCAATATGATATGAAATGATGATTTTCTGATGATTTTATCTAATAAGATACTTTTTACGTCTCAATTAATGTAACATTTTTTATTTTTTGAGAATTAATTTGATTAAATTGCTTTAAATCGAGTTAATATAACTAAAATTTAAATATTAAAAAACTATATAAGAAATATTATATATATTTTTTCATTTTAATATAATAAAATTTTAAAATGTACTAATGAAACTGAATGGGAAGGAAATTATTCCTTACTATGATTTTTTTTTCCTTGCTATGATAACATTATACATATTGCACTTCACATTCTTTTGTTATTTCACCAACAAAACGGAAAGAGAAAAGACCGAGCAGTAAAATATTGGTCAATAAACCAAAAGGAGTTAACTATATGTAATGATCCAAACGTCCTAACTTAGGCGGGATAAAAAATTTGTGATCTAAGTTAATTTGGATTGACATCATCTTGCCATAGCAGAAATAATTTTGTCATAGTGAGATTCTCGGAACAAAATTTAAAAGACGTAAATCTTTTTATTTTCTTTTTTCTCTGGAGATGTAGAACGGACGAGAGTGTTGACATTCAATTTTGATTGACATATAATTTCTTTCGGATTGCTATTTGGTTAAATAGATATTTTTAAAATTTATTTCTTTTATTATATGCATAAATTTATATTTAATTTTTACCCAATAAATTATATATCTTTGCATCCATAATTTACAAAAATATTATTATTATTGTTATTAGTATTATTATTAATTCTTTTACTTAAAAAGTTATTTGTTCACTTACTTTTGACATTTATCTTAGACTTAAAAAGGTATTTGTTCACTTACTTTTGACATTTATCTTTCATTTTATTTTATAAATGTTTGAACAAGAAAAATCTACAAGTTATTATGTTGGATTATTTCTTTTTTGACAATAAAATATAATTAGAGATTTAGAAAATTTTAATTATTTAATAATTTAGTAGATACTTATCTTATATATTTTAGTAGAGTTTTATTTAGCCCCAGTTACATTAAATTTTAAATTTGATCAAATCTTTTCATATGTGAAAAAAATTCTCCTCAAATTTTTCCCTATCATATGAAAAATATTATCAAAATAATTCTGAAAAGTATATTACTTTCATTTTAATTGATCCTTTTCTATATTTTCTTTCAAATTTCCTTTTCAATTATGATACCCCATATTCTCTGTTCCAGTCAAGCATGTATTCTAATGTTTTTTTCCTTATAAACTTGTTGATTTTGTTTTATTTAATCCTCATTATTTTCTTTCCTTCTTCTTCTTCTTAAAAAAAGAAGTAAAAAAAAAAATTCCTAACCAGATTCAACTAAATCAAGGGCAAATATCACTCACTCAAAAAAGCTTTTCCTAATTTACTCTACTAATAGTCGCCTACTCACTTTATAAACACATCTTATACACAGAGTTGGACACCTTTTCTGAAACTTTTCTCTACAATCCTACAAGGTTTTTCACCACATTTCTCTAAAAACAATAATAGTTCTCTCTAGTATGCTACTCTATTCTGATTTTATTATTGTAAGTTCCAAAATCAAGTTTGGTTTCACTTGTTTATTGGATTAGCTGGTTAGTTTCCCCACTAGTTCTTGTATATAATGTAGTATTTGTGCCCAAATCTTTGGCAAGATGTAAAAGTTTGTATGTTCCTTTATTTGACCTTAACTTGTATAATGTTATGATCATCTCATTGGTTCTTGTAGTGTTTGTTGTTTTTTAGCAGAACCTTTAATCCATTCAAGACTTGAAGAATTCGTCTAAGTTGAAAATATTTAGATGGCTTTTGCTATTTACGAGTTTTATTTTTGTATTTTTTAAATTGTTTCTTTAATGTTTATTTTATTTTGGTTTGTAATAATTATGTAAACTCTCTACATAATAAAAGAATTTGGGGATCGTCTATGGGGAAGGAGAAATTAATGTATTACTTGTTTATTTTATTTTACCATAACTTATGTGTGTGCGCTGTTTATCATTTAAGCATAGATAATAAAATCATGCTTCTATTGCCTTGTTTAAATTTAATTCTATGTGATTTCTTTAATGAGGTTCTCACAGACTGTTTTATATGAGAAAAAATAGCCTACTATGAGAATATTGAAATATTCATCTAGCCTTAATCTCTTAATACTTTTTTAAAGTATGTCAAATAATTTGCCTATCTTTTTATGTACTTTTCTTTGTATATTTTGAAATTCAAATCACCATCTCATTAGAATAATTATTTAATGATTACGTATCTTTTAATTAGAAATCATGCCTATAAATTTTCAATAATAACTTCACTATGTTGATCCTTTAGATATCATATTCATAGGGTCTATTAAATGATTTTCAACATGATAATTGAATTATGTTGTATTCAAATATTTTTAAATGATATTTAACATGAAAATCATGCCTTTAAAATTTAATAATTTTTTAGCATATTATCATCTTGAAATCATGCTTATAGAATTTAAATAATCATGCTTATAGGCTTAAATATTTTAGAATGTTATGGGAGTCATGTTTATAAGGTGTAATGGTATTTTTATTATATCATCATTTTTTAGAACATATTATATAAAAATCATGCCTAAGATCTTAATAAATATCTTAATTCACACCATATCATCTAGAAAATCATGTTCATAGGATTGATAATAATTTTCTCTATATTATGTGGTTAGAAATCATACTTATAGGATATTATTAATATTTTGACATGCTAAGTTATATTAAAATCTTTTAAATATTTGTAAAACATTATTGATATTGTCTATAGTAAATATAAATACCTTTTAGCATATTATTCCGCATAAAAATTGAACTTTAAGGATTTAATAAAAATTTTAGCAGGTCATTATTTTTTTTTTAAAAAAAATAAATAATATATACACTCGTGGGCCTTGGTAAATATTTTCAGCATTCAAAATAGTTAAGAAATTTTTTTCTAAAATTTTTAATTGCTCCTGCGTATTTAATAGTGTTTCTTTTCACTATCTCATTTTTAACGGCCTTCCACTTTTTGTCGTGTTTGCTAGCATGCTAACTAATTAATCTAGAGGTGTGTATGAGATTTTATGTGTTAACTGCTTGTCCTATTTGTTTTGTTTGACGATAAGGAGCCTTAGATTTTTTTTTAGTTTAGAACCTACCCATTTAGAACTTCAATGCTTCTTGGACATTAAGGTGGGATGATAGACACCTATTAGGATGTTAGATTTTTCATTTCCTTTAGATCGCTCCTTAAGTTAATAACGAATAAACTTAGGAGGGATAAGGGTAGATAGGACCCTTAGAAATGATGTAATGTGACTCAAACAAAAAATGACAATTTTGATTTTTGTCTTCCAGCCTGTAGGCTGAGCGAGTAGTGAAAAGAAAAAACTTTATTTTTATCTTCTAACCAATAAGTCTAGCACAGATCCTAGTGAAATTAAAAATTCATCTTGTGATCTTCTATAATTTTTTATTTGCTTGTTCAAATTATTAGGGGTAACTTAGTCAATTATTTGTTTAAATTATTTACATCTATTTGTTTAAATTCTATCTTTTTGCCAGTCTATATTTTTTCTTTATTTTTTTTATATCTTTGATTGCTTAGATTTACTTAGAATGATTTTTAAATTGGAGATCTTATTTGCCAAATTTTGACCTTTACATAAAATACGAGATACGATTGGAATCCACATTTTTTTGACCTCGAAAGGTGTTTAACACCTTCATTTCGAGGTAATTTGAACTCTCACTTGATCTCTGGTAGAATTGAGCTTTTTATGTCATACCCCTAGAGGGTACCCTTGGCGTGACTGACACTTGAAGAACTACTACTGATTTCCCAAGAGCTGACCTCATCATCAGATCACATTTAACAACGGAAGTATAAACTCATGTAACGACTAAGGATTAAACAAGAAACTGAATCCTATATCAATAATATTTCCAATGAACAAAAGCTGAAAAGTAATAACAATCAACAATTCACTGATCAATATCTATGAAACCTCTAATCCAAGTCTAGAAGGTGCCAAGACAAGTCCTGGGCTACCTCAAAGGAAATAATACTATTCAATGATAAAATGAAGAAGGCTCCTCCGAATAACAATGAAGGCTCATCAAGTCTGGAATGCAAAGATTGGTCCTCAATGATGTGCCTACTGAGTACCTCTATCACCAGTATTTACATCATGAAATGATGCAGACCCAAATAAACGTCAATGCATTAGATATATTGATATGTAAAATTGTTAGAAAACAAGCAAGAATCAACACAATCAATCTCAATAAGCTCAAACAATCAACAATTCAACACAACAATCTACCCAATCAATTCAATCAAGGATGCAAGGTTGTTATAGTGAAATAATGCTCCTAAAGGGAACTCTAGCATGCAACTTAGTCAAATCATTTATGCACAATTGGAGATTTTCTCTAACTCGACAACCATCACATATGAGCTAGTGATGATATAATGTTTGCACTGTCATTGCCACAACCGTCCAATACTTTCCAAGGTAAGGGAAAATCAAACCAATTTGAATCCATACTCAATCAATGTCCAACTTTTTGGGAGATAAGAGGCATGACCTCTATCCTATGCTAGTGACGTAGTTTATGGGTTAGAGTTGTTGGCTACTTATATCTATATTGGTGCTCAATACTCCTCCAGGACTTAATATGCTCATATCAATCAATTCAATCAACTCTTTACATTAGCTTCAATCGAATTCTGTTCAATCAATCAATAAATCGACCAATCAGGACTATTAATCATGCATGCTATCAAGACTTATCAAAGCATTCAAGACTCCAACTCAAACTATCATTTAGACTCCAATTAATCATACTCATCATAAAAAACATGTAAAATGCTTCTTATGTTCCAGTCATACTCAATTTATTGAATTCAGACTTTCACAATTTCATTCTCAATTTAATAAATGCAACGATCATTACATAAAATTATGCAATTAGGGTTCATACCAACAAGTGAGAATTAATGCTCCAATCTTATGTAACTAGCATGTGTACTATCAATTAGTTCATAATTCTTCATGAAGACTTAGAGTAATGGTAGAAAAAATATTGAGATTAGGAAATTTTCTACCCAACCTCTATGCACTAGTTCGACTCATGTAGACGAAAGAGTGCGTTCATGAATTCAATCCAACCTTTAGGTAGCCTTACATACCTGGAATTATAAATAACAATCAACTTCCTAACTATCTTCAATCACGTGTTTGAAAGCCTAACTTTTCTTCCTTCCTTGATTCTTTCAAAGGTTCTAAGTGTGGAATAAAGGATAATAACCTTAGGGTATTGTTAAGGGGTCCAAAATAATCCCAAACCATTGGGAGTTTTAATTAAAAGGGAGGAAAAAGATAAAAATACCCCTCCTCAAAATTATCAAGTGAACCACAAAACTCCGTTTATGGGTTGTGGTTCATTTTACGAGCTAGAAATGACCTTTTGTAGATTTGGGTTGCCCAAGAATTGGGTTACTAAAAATTGGTCTAGGAGTTCTATGATCATCATTTATGGATTATAAATGAAATTATAGATTGTAAAGACCTCTCATGGATTCATCTAACACTTAGAGAAATTCTTAAAGGTTTCAATCTACAAATGGTTTTGTTTGGGTCATAAACCCATCTATGAATTATCCTATTAGTTCGTGGTTCAGGATTCAAACACCCAAAATCCTAGACTTAGAACTAGGAGGACCATTCTATGGATCGTAAACTAAAGTATAGTCCGTAAAAAGGCTCGTATAATGGTCCCAGACTTAAAAAATTTTTTTAAGTCACAACGGTAACTACAGGCTGTAGGTGACCCCTCATAGTCACTTCTAGTGACAATTTCCAAATCATTTCTCCACTTTTCTAGGATGTTCAAACTTAGAGTAGGTTGAATAAATTAAAGGGTATTGCAATATCTTTTCCTTGGGATAATTTATCCTTGAATGAAGATTGATCTAGGAACCTAGTCAAGGTATGAATCCTACCATGGAATCCAACAATTCAACAAATCACCAATCACTCATTCAATCAAAGAATCAACAAACTCAACAATCATACAAATCAAACAAATTACTAGTCGAACTCTAAGATACTATCACAATTCAAGCTTAGAGTAGAAATGAAACTCAAAGGACAGGCACATTACCATCAACTTCCCCATCACCAGCAGGTATGAATAAATGTAGGTATCTAACCTTCATATCCTCTTCGTCTTTTCAAGTAGCTTCTTCCACAAATCGATTTCTCTACAACACCTTTACATATGCAATCTCTATGGTTCTCAACTTATGGACTTGACGATCAAGAATTTGAATGGAAATCTCTTTGTAATTCAAACTATCCCTCATTCCAATACTTTCAACAAGCACAACTAATTTTGAGTCTCCCAAACACTTCGTCAGCATAAATCTGTGGAAGACCAGATGGATGACCGCTAACTCTTGTGGTAGCTCTAACTCATAAGCTATATTACCCATTCCTTTCACAATCTAGTAAGGACCAATGTATCTAGGACATAACTTTTCCTTCTTCCCAAATTGTGACACATCTTTCATAGGTGACACTTTCAAGTACACCCAATCATTAACTTCAAACTCCAAGTCCCTTCTCCTAATATCAATGTAGGATTTTTGTCGACACTACGCAGCCTGTAACCTCTCTTGTATGATCCTTACCTTCTACATTGCCTGGTGTACTAAGTCTGGTCCAATCAATTTTGCTTCACCCAGCTCAAACCACTCAATTGGTGATCTACATCTTCTCCCATAAAGTACCTCATATGGAGCCATCTGGATGTTCGAATGTAAGCTATTATTACACCTAGTTACTTTTGAAGTCAATGATGTAGGCCCTCAACTTATCCTACAAAGTGTGAATTATGCACTCTACCTGACTATCAGTTTGAGGGTGAAAATCAGTACTAAGGTTTACCTTCGAACCTAAGCCCTTCTGAAAAGATCTATAAAATCACGCAGTAAATTGAGCTCCTCTATCTGTGATGATAGACAAAACTCCATGCAATCTAATAATTTCTCAAACTTACAATCGAAAATAATTCTCTGCCCTATCTGTAGTCTTTGCTGCCAAAAAGTATGCAAACTTAGTAATCCTATCAACTATCACTCAAATCGAGTCATGTTATCTGTGAGACCTCAGTAAGCATGTGATAAAGTCCATATTAATCATCTCCCACTTCCATTCTAGAATATCAAAATTTTATTCTACTCCACATGGCCTTTGATTCTCAACTTTAACTTGTTGGCAATTTGGTCACTTGGAAAAAAACTCAGCAATGTCTCTTTTTATCTTGCTCCACCAATACACTTCTCTCAAGTCATGGTACATCTTAGTTAACCCTGGATGGATAGAATATGTATAGTTGTGAGCTTCATCCATGATCTTCTCACATATGCCATCAATATTAGGAACACAAAGTCTGTTTTGGTACCTCAATGATCTATCTCCCCTTGTGGTGAAAACTATCACCTTCTACTTATGCACATCTGCTTTCAATTGTCGTAGAATAGGATCTTGGTCTTGTTTCTCCTTCACAGCTACTACTAGAGATGGTGCTGACCCATTATGTACCAACACTTCACCTTCACCAGATTCATCTAGTTGAACTCTCAACCTTGATAGTATGTAAACTTCTTTAGCTAGCTCTTTGTTCTACTCTACTACATGAGTAGTGCTTTCCATGGATAACCTGCTAAGAGCATCAACAACTACGTTAGCTTTACCTGAATGGTAGAGGATGATCATATCATAATCTTTTAGTAGTTTAAGCCACCCACTACAAAAAAAGACATATATTGCAATAAAATATGTTGTAGCCAAATATGAAAATTTTCGTGGCTAAACACTTTAGCTACATTATTTTTTTCCGTAGCATTCGTAGCAAGATGTAGCGTGGCTAAAAGTTAGCTATAGACTTTACATGATCTGTGGCTAAGTATTTATCTCTATTGCTATAAAAAAAATTTGTGTTCTAGCTGCAATGGAAAAAAAAATTGCCACAAAAAATATATTTGTGACAAATAATTTTATTCTTGTGCCACGATAGGTAAATTTTGTAGCTATCTTCATATTGTAGCCACACGATATTATATTGTAGCAAAAAAATTAATTTATTTGCCACGCAAACTTAAATTTTATGGCTAATGCTATAGATAAGTCTCGTGGCAATAGTACTTATATTTAGTTATGAATTAAAATATTTATAGCTATAAATTAAAATGCTTGCCACATTTATTTTCATATTGTAGCTGAGAATTCATATCATTAGCCATGAAATATATAACATTGAAGCTAAAGAATATTTATTTACTACGAAAAATAAAAAAATTTAGCCATGTTGTTGATACGTGGCAATTTTAAAAATATATGTAGAGCCACAAATTTAAAATTTCATAGCTAAAATTTTATATTTTATTTTGGCCACTGATATATATTGTAGTAAAAACTTTTCTTCATTTGCTATGAAAAAAATGTAAAAATATGTTATTATTTACGTGACAATTTGGTATGTTTAGCAATAAATTCAAAATTTCATAGCTAAAATTGTATATTTTTTTGCCATTGATATTTATTGTAGCAAAAACTTTTTTTCATTTGCTATGAAAAAATGTGAAAATATGTTATTATTTGCGTGACAATTTTTATAGTAAATAATTTAAATTTTCT
>JBCEWC010018360.1:0-12010 GCA_038996855.1 Solanum aculeatissimum
TGATACCTAAAAAAATTAAACAATCAATTAATTACTGATACGTTTTTTAATGTTTTCAGTATATTAAAACTGATATACTCTAATTTTTAATAACTGATACACACAGATCATCAATAACCCTAAAATTCGCATTGTATCAATGCTGATTTTTATGTATCGACGTTTCTTAAAAAATAAGAGATTTTTAGTAATTTCAGAAAAAGTTGATATATATTGAAATTATGCATGTAAAGTATGAAATTTCTATAATTTGCCTTAATTTAAATTTACGTCTTATCCTCTTGCTTTGAACTGAAATTGGAACATCGTATTATGTATATTTATGTTTTTTTAATTCACTACAAATTGGTGAATTTGACAAACAATACAGCAGCAGCAAACCCCAATTTAAGATGGGTTTTTCCAAAAAAAAAAATTTAAATAGATTTTTGTTTGTATTTTAAGCGTGCAGGCATTGTTTATAACTAAAACGATATATTACAAACATTAACTTGGTGTTGGAACCAACTTAAGCACACTTGGACTATACAATCGATTGCCTTCACCAGCACAAGTACTAGGCCACCAAAGATTGCTCTCCTAAGTTGCACCCACAAATGGTGCATACATTATGTTGAAGAGAGGATCCTTCTCAATATCATTTGTATACAACTCACAAAGAGGTTGAAATCAAGGATCAATATACACTTGACAAGCTATCCCATCCTGCCTGTTCCCAATCTAGATTGGAAGCAATTGTAGTATTAAGATTTATTGTTGTGAATGATAGAGAATGATGCATAGTCTGATAAATATTCAGCTTCATTCCATTCAGATTGCTGCAAGCCCTGCCAACAATTCGGTGGAGACCATCTATAATAGTTCATCCCTGGTGCCTTTAACCATATCGAAAAAAAGGCTTCTCTTTGACAACCTCTGAGCTACACCAAGAGGTACCAAACACCAATCCTCAACTAGGAAAAGGAAAATCTTGCAACTACTACAGTTCTAACGAGTCCACACAGTGCAAACTAAGGTCAACATCCCTACTTTGTCGTCTTGAATCTCCTTGGTCTTTTTCCAACAGTCCTACCATGTACAGGATGCTCTATATCCCATTTATAAGCTGACTGGTATCATGTATTGAGGTGATCCTCAAAGAGTTCAAACTACTAAAAACTGTTCAGAGGTGATTTATCCCAGCTTCAAAGGACACAGTAACTTGAGCTCCCAGCCTAAAGATCTCAAACAGAATGAAATTAAAGAGGGAAAAAAAGATGAGATTTGGGTACTAAAGAAATGCTACCTCAGATATTTGATAAAAGTTGCCAATGATATCAGGCTAAGCATCCAGATCATGCCATCTGTACATTTTAGATTGAGCCGGAATAACATGGGAAAATTCATCCCTCAGACTGAGAGATGATAATGAGAAACCAAGATCCTGCAAATAAGTGATAACACGCATACCATTTAGCAACAATTAACAATAAGCAACTCAGAAAACCAATTCTTGTCATCCCCATTTCCCAAACCATCTTCCCAAAAAAGTAATAGTAATGATACTAGTAATAATAAGAGTGTCCCAGCCAAGCCGAGGAGCAAAGGGAGAGCACGCATGTTAACTTACAACAAATAGAGGTACCTGAACATAAGCAGCAACAGCATATACGAAAAGACAGCGACTTATTAAATATATAACTCCTGAGATTCCATTGGAGATGACCAATAGCGCAGGAGAGACTCCACGGTAAGCCTCCTAGTTGCACTGAGCATTGAGATGAAAAATTTGCAACCATCAATCTTGTACTCCTCGAGAGGATTTCTATGCCCAAAACTCCGTACATTCACCTGTTCCGAGAACCCAGAGGGAGAATCAATGTACAACTCCCAATCAAGGAAAGCATAAATTTTTAACCAACATGCAAATACCATACCGCTGAACTTAGCCGGTTCATGTTTATCAGATGATCCCTCCAGAAGCAATCTAATGTCTTCAGAAGTACTTCCCTCTAATCCACAGAACATAAGGAATCAATTTTGAGAATAAGATTCTTTTTGAACTACTTGTGTGCACAAATTACACATCCAAACCCTCTGTGCTAATCTAATCCTTGTATAGAAGGCAATTATATGAAATCATATTGAGTGAGATCATAACCAAGTAGGAAGCAAAAGGATTTCTGGTCAGTGGCATGCTCTTATTTAAATTTTAAACATTAAAAAGATTTCAAATTTCACCAGCAACAAAATTTACATCCCTTTTTTCCTCTTCTTTTTAAAATTTTGATGATGATGACCGAGAAATCTCCAAGGGCTAGTGATGCACGGTTCAAAACTCAGTTGATAATGAACTCGCTCTCTACTTTTCTCCACTTGATTACCACGCAAAACTTTGGCATAAACCACACATCACACTTTGCACTCTTACTACTAGATCTGATAAAGAGTGCAAAGGCCCTCATAATGAAATGGTTGTGGAAGTATGCTAATAACAAACATCTGTTATGGGTAAAAGTCATAAGAGCCAATTATGAGGGAGAAAACACGTGGATGACAAAGGAAGTAATTTCCCCATATGGTGTGCATCTGCGGAGATCTCTATAAGGGCCTTGCGGGATGACTTCAAGAACAAAGACAAGCTTCTAGGGAGATGACTGGCATGAGATGGATGTTCTGAGGAATATCTATCCAGACATCCACGGCTTAATCTTAAATCAGTAAAGAATCATTGCAGAAATGTGGACACCTCATGGGTGGGAATCAGGTTCAAGAGGCAAGTAAATGACTGAGGAATCAAAAGAGTTGTAGAATTATTTAACACTACTGGCCAGTTTAAAGGAACACGAGAAGGGAAGATGAGCTTTGGTGGCAGGGCAGTGACAGAGGAACCTTCAAAGGTGGCAAAGCATACAGATAGTTGAATAATCACAACCACCAGAATGTCAACTGTCCTGGAAAATTATATGGAAGGGGAATATACCCAACAAGGTAGCATGTTTTATTTGGTTCCTATATAAGGAAGCTATCCTTACACAAGACAATCTGACGAAAAAGGGGTTAACTTTATGTCCCAGATGTGGTTTTTATGGAGAACAAGCAGAGACAGACTGTAAGATATTTGTTCCTTCACAGCAAGATCACAGGCCAGCTTTAGAGGCTATTCATAAACCTTGAAGGTTTTTCCTGGTCTATGCCAGGAAAGCTTACAGAGGCCCTTCAAAGCTGGAAAGAAGCTGGGGTTCAGGCAAGAAGCAGAAGTAGGTGGAGAATCATACCAACCAGCATATCGTGGACAACTTGGAAGGAGAGAAATGCTAGGTGTTTTGAGAAATGATCCTGTATGTATTATTGATGTGTTAGATTCATTAGAGATATAGGATCACAGAATCTGGATTTACTTGTAAATACGGCCATAAATATCCCATGTATTGATCTGTTTCAATCAATATATACAAAGTTACCATTTTCAATATAAAAGTGCATACATTTGGATAATGACATATCTGGACAGCAAACTTGATATAAAAGCACACCAATGAGTTTACCACTGGGAATGAGCATAATGTTACCTCTATTTCCTTTACATATACAGCATCATATCCAGATTCTTGTATGACATCTAAATAGCTGGCAATGAGGAAATCTCCCAGGTACTTCCGGAGGAAATTAACCATCTCTCTGTACTTCCCATACCTAGCACAGAAATCAGACATGTGTAATCAGAAGATTGCAATAAAGAAGTTTAAATCAATGAACTCAGTGATGTAGTTGGCCATACTTGGTTGAATCATCAGAGCATATAACTAGCCAGCGTCTGAAAGAAGAGGTCTTTCCACGTATACCTCTAAAAGAATTTGGTGTTGGAGGCAAACTTGGAAGGGAAAAGTTGTCAATAGATATGGATTGAAACTTCCGAAGTTGTATAAGTGAACTAAGTAATGCTTCCTCGTTAATCCCAGCAAATGAATCTACACATAACTTCCTGGTCAAACTTTACTGTGCAAACTTGCAAAACATTCAAAACTAGTTATATCGGAATCCACTCTTACCATTCAATATCTCGCCTGCGACATCTTTGAACTCCTCTAAGATTTTGTCCAAGCACCAATTGCTTGGGTGCTATGATATTTGGCAAAGTAGCATCAAAGAGAAAAATGGAAGATAAGAACAACACAATGCATCACAAAAAAACTGGTCTACTTCAAAGGAGGAGTTTAGATACCTTTTGCGGATTAACATTCTTAAGGATAATATCATCCACCACTGCTTGCATGTATCTACATAGAATTGTAATGGTGTGAGAAAATCTTGATCCTCAAAAATATATTGACTCCTTTGAGAAAAACTTAATCCAAAACATGTGCATTTATACAAAAATGAATTTTCACCATGTACAATGATCTCCCATTAAAAACCAAGTACACTGGTCTAACAGAGGGAAATAGGCTAGAATATCTAATATTTTCAACTCTTTCACCATGTACAGATCCCAGAAAACACTGATCAAGATATGTTAGACTAATCCCACAGAACACCTAGAGTGAATAAATACAAACTACCAGAAAATCTAAACCAGATTTTAAAGGGGATGTTCGACCTCCAGATGCACTTTGTCATCTGGTCTATAGGTGTGAAACCATGGTGAGCGAAGGTGTAAAAAGGGGTCGAGTTAGATCGAAAATCACATGGAAGGAAGTTGTCTCAAACGACTAACAATCTCTTGGTTTCAACATGACGTAGCGAAAGATAGGATACAATGGAAGAAAAAAAATTATATGAGAATACAATTTTTTTTTTTTGAGACTAGTAATATTTTGTATTCTCAACATTAAGGGCTATGCTGGCCACCTTCTAAAAGCTGCAATAATATTTCTATTGAACAGAACATGGTGTTCTTCTTCTCACCTTCTTCCACATGGAATTATTATTTCTACTAAATATATATATAAAGACGACTGAACATTTCATACATAAAATTATGGAGAAAATAAATGTTAAAAAATATGCAAAAGTTTGGGTAGGACTAAAAGTGCACCAATATTGCAAACATTAGGGACTATTAGTGGTCCATGTGAAAACTCAAGGATGACTCAGTCTTTACCCAAAGATAAGGGACTATTTTGGGCTTTTACTCGTATTCTACATATGAAAACTCAGATACTCTACATGAGTCCAGATAGATGAGTTAGAATCCAGAAACACAAGTTCCAGCATTAAATGAAAAGAATCAAGAGGCTCACTTGAAAATGTGCTCTGAACAACTTTCAAAATCTCCAGTTAAAATTAATTGCCGAAGATCATAAACATGCTTTCTTTGAACCTGCAAAGGAGGAAAAATAAAACAAATAATATAACAAGAATATGGTCATGCAGAATCACCTACATAAAAATGATATGGTCATGCAGAATCACCTATATAAAAATGACTCAGTAGATTAAAATAATAAAATGCACAAATTTATGAGTCAAAAATAGGGGATAGTATCCTAAACGAAACACAAAGACAGCAAAACAACAGAAATTGTATCAGTACATGAAGAAGATACCTCAAGAACTTCATCGAATTCAACTAGGCTCTTCCGTATTCCAAAAAAGTATTTCTCAGCATTGATTTGTAAACCCAAAAGCTGACAGTTAAGTAAAGTTTCAACTCGTTAGAAGCATGTCAGAGAAAGAAAAAAGAATGGAGATATTATCTATGAAAAGCAATTAAAGATGAGCCATAGTTATCCATAAAAAACAAGGGAATACCACAGTATATTAAATAACAGAGATAGAAACAGAGTGACCAGAAATTATTTAGCACCTGATTAACTATTCCATGACCTTCTATTGGGATATCTTCATTATTTGTAATCCTGGATATAAGCTTCACTGCCCACTCAGTGTCAAAGTTAAATTTTTGAAACATCTCATCCTGCAAGCTGTAATAAGTAAAAGTAGCTAGAATCAGTAGCGGCATCTTAAGGATAACAAGTCAGTTACAGTACGCACTATTCTTTTCATGAAAAGAAGAAATACACTATAAATTTATACTAGAATCTTGATATTTCACCTAAACCAAGAATATTTTCAGAAAATTGGATGCGAATAGAGGCCAAACAGTATATTAGAGTTTAAATAACAGCAGAAAAATCTAACGCAGATGCACCTTGTGCAATATGCAGAACTTAACCTGAACTAGGCATCAAGTATATGTGTGAAGGAGTTTCCCCTTTTTTTAATCTAAATTGATAAAGAATAGAGAACTATGTTGTCTTGTTTGTTCTTTTTTTTTTTTGGATTTGCACCGGGTGTTCCGAGTCTCTTAGAGCCCTGACTAATCCCAGGGGTGCACAGGCCCTCAGCAAGGAGTTTACCGCAAGTGCACCACGGTTAATTCAGGTTTTACCCAGTTTCCCGCATTATATGTTGTCTTGTTTGTTCTTTTATATGCATTAGTACTTATAACTTGCATAGTTGAACCACCACCAACTGTTTATTTCAGAAACATACATATACACATGCAGCAGCAGCCTGCCAGACCCATGATTTTAAAGGGGGGTGTGTGTAAAATTATCATCTTAAAAATAGTACAAAGATACAATTAAGTACTATTTACTTCAAGATCAAAGTATTGAAGAGGAACTATTAAAGTTAAATAGGGCATCTTACCTCACCATAAATCGTGTTGATCCAGGATCACCCTGCCTGCCTGCTCTACCACGAAGCTACAAGCACAACTTATAGATCAATATACATGGTTAACAATTTAACATATTAAAAGGAAAAGCAACATGGAAAAGTTACATCATAAAAATGAATTAGAAGAACAAGTCATTATGAGTTGCCTCTCCCATTTACTGACATAGCACTAGTTCTACAGGCATGATTGAAAAAGACAGAATTAAGTTACCTTGTATTCTACAGTAAAAATTAACTATTATGAAAGTTCAAGCTTGTAATAGAAGTCAACATAATAGAAGCCTAACAAAAAGAAGAGAGATGAAACAACGCATCCCCACCTCAAAACCCCAAGAGAAAAACAGAAGAAAATAAAATAAGAAAATTTTCCCAACTTCAAAAGCAAAATGAATTTCAATAGTCCTTGCCAGAGAAGATACAAATTGTTTGATAGTACACCCATGCACATTTAGACAACTTCAAACTAGAAAGCACCAGTACAAAATTCTTAAGTGCATATCATAGTGTAGTTGTATCACATAGCTATCAATTTAAGTCAAACAGAATATTATACACTTCAAACAAAATACATGTCCAAATTGTAATCATGTCCTTATCCTTCTATTTTAAACAGTTTGTATTTTCATATTACATTTGTATCAGGTACAAAGTTTTTTCCATATCCGTTTTGTAGAGACTCCAAAATAAACACTATGGTAAGCATCCGAGTGAGAATATTACTACCCAACACAGGCTTTTGGTGATGGACTTGGAGATTAAGAGGGATAGGAGGAGGAAGACCCTTTATGATCGACCGAGGATTAGATGGGGGGCCTAAATCCTGCCCTTTCTCGGGAGATGAGAGACAAGTTGATTGGTTTGGGAGCTTGGAGTAGTAGTGGGGATGTGAACATGTAAAACAAGACTGTTGGGTGCATCAAAGAAGCAGCTACTGAAGTACTAGGGGTTTTGGGAGGAATCTTTGGTGGTCGTCAAAGAGACACGCGGTAAAATGGAGAAGTTCAAGGCAAAGTAGAAGTTAATAAGATAGCCCATATGAAGCAGTTGGAGTGTGTGGATGAGGATAAGAAGCCGAGGCTTAAGGATGTCTATAAGACAGCGAACATAGAAGCAAAGTCGGCGGTCACAAGTGTTAAGATGGCAGCTTTTGAATGCTTATATGCCAAAATAGGGGGAAAGGGTAGGGATAAGAGATTGTATAGGCTCGCGAAAGAAAGGGAGAGAAAAGCTCACAATTTGGATCAAGTGAAGTTAATCAGGATGAGGAAGATGAGGTGTTGGTGGACAAAACCTCTATTAAGCAGAGGTGGTAAGCATGCTTCCACAAACTCTTTAATGAGAAAGAAGACAGAGACATTAGGTTAGGCGATTTGGCGCACTCATAGTCTTCGGGATTTTGGGTACTACAGGTGTTTTGAGGTTGAGGAGGTTAGACGATGAGCAAGGGAAGAACAACCAGATCCGATGTGATTTTGGAAAAACACTGACAAGGCGGGTATGGAGTGGTTGACTAGGTTGTTTAATGCTATTTTGAAGACAGCTAAGATGCCTGACAAATGGAGGTGGAGTATTGTGGTTCCAATGTACGAGAACAAGGGTGATATCCAAAACTATAATAGTTCCAGGGGTATCAAATTACTAAGCCACACTATGAAGATCTAAGAGAGAGTGGTGGAGATGAGGGTGAGGAAAGGAGTGTCCATTCCAGAGAATCAATTTGGATTCATGTCATGGCGATCGATTATTGAAGCAATTCATCTTGTGCGGAGACCAGTGGAGAAATATAGAGAAAGAACGAAGGACCTACATATGGTGTTCATTGATCTTGAGAAGGCCCGTGAAAAAGTGTCTAAAGATGTCTTCCAGAGGTTTTTGGAGACTAAAGGTGTCCCGATGGTGTATATTAAGGCGATAAAGGATATGTATGATGGAGCAAAGACTCAAGTTAGAATGGTGAGAGGAGACTCGAAGCATTTTCCTATTGAGATGGGACTACGTCAAGGATCTATGCTAAGGGATTTTCTTTTTGCTTTGGTGATGGATGAGTTGATATGGTCTATCCAGGAGGAGGTTCCATGGTGTATGCTAGTTGCGGATGATATAGTACTGATTGGTGAGACTCGGGACAGAGTTAATGATGGGTTGGAGGTTTGGAGACAAACTTGGGAGTCCAAAGGATTAAAATTGAGCAAGACCAAAACAGAATACTTGGAGTGCATATTTTAGTGTCACAATGGATGTTGTGGACATGGATGTGAGGCTTGCCACTCAATCTAATCTTGAGCAAGAAAGCTTTAAATATCTTGGATCCATCATGCAAAATAGTGGGGATATTTGACGATGATGTCACACATTGTTTCTCTGGAGTATTGTGTGATAAGAAGGTACCACCTAAACTTAAAGGTAAGTTTTACAGAATAGTGATTAGATCATCTTTGTTATAGGGGTGGAGTGTTGGCCAGTCAAAAATTCACATATTCAGAAGATGCATGTTGTGGAGATGAAGATGTGGAGATGGATGTGTGGACATGCTAAGAGTTACAAGATTAGGAATGAGGTTACTTGGGAGAAGAGGGGGTGGTTTCTGTGGCAGACAAGATGGGAGAAGCAAAATTGAGATGGTTTGACCATATGTAGAGGAAGTGCAGCGACGCCTCAGTTAGGAGGTTCAAGAGATTGGTTTTAGGAATCACGCAGGGGGTAGGATCGGCCGAAAAAGTATTATGGAGAAGTGATTAGATAGGATATGGCACAACTTCATATCAATGAAGACATGCCCTTAGATAGAAAGGAGTGGAGGTCGCATATTAGAGTAGAATGTTAGGGGTAGAATGTTGTCTTGCCTTGTGATAGTTTTTAGGTTTGTTATAAAATTAGTCATGCTAATATGATTGTGTTGGTATTCTTTGATTATTCTGATACTTTTATTGTTTTTTCTTGTACAACTAACATTGCTCTTCATTTTAGCCTTTTTTCTATATCTATTGTTTTCTTGTTTTACTTGGGGCGGATACATTTAAGCCAAGGGTCTTTCAGATGCAGCTCTCTATCACCATGAGGTAGTAGTAAGGTCTGCGTACGCTCCACCCTCCCCAGACCCTACTTTATGGGATTCTACTGGGTATGTTGTTGTTATTGTTGGTAAGCATTTATTTGTTGACCTAAACTCCTAGTTTAAAAAAACAAAAAAAAATGACAGTCATCTTGTCTGTATTTTGCCTGTTGCACAGATGAAGAAACCACGTTTGAACGGAGAAGTGCAAGCTCAAGACAAGGCTGAGGGTTAAGAAAGCAATCACCATTTCTTTTTGACACTCATCAATGAATCCGTATAACTAGTATTGATTAAGATCACTGCTCCGGTAGTTACAGTCTCAAACAACTTTAATAAAGCAAAAAACAGGTATTTGATGTGTCAAAGGTGAAAAATCCTACAGCTTAAATGTTCAAGTCAAACTACAAAATGAAACTTCAACTGTCAAATAGTACACTATCAGGTAGTAAGGATAGACCACAAAGAAAAGTGATTTGCAGATGAAAAACTTTACAAGTTAAATAAAAATCCTTGTCATTAAGATGAACTTCCAGTAAACTAATGATCTGTGCTAGTTTGTTTTTGGCATAGATCAAATGAGCAGTTTACCTCTATAAACACAGTTTGTAATGGAAATTCAACTGCTATATTAACAGTCTTTCTATAGGCAAACTACAGACGTAGCATCAAATATCAAGCACCACTGGCCTTAGTGAATGACAGACTAGCCCCAAACAATATATTGTATAGGTTGTTTAACCTATTTTAGATGAATTTATATTTCAGAGGAATTGTTTGATCGTCAAGCATGTCAGGTAGTAATAAGATTCTCAAAAAACTAAAAAGGACACAGACGCATAAAGAAAACTCACAATTCAAGGTTTGTGGGGGGATAAATCCCATGTGACAAAGATAACCAACTTGCATCTTGTCTCACATGTATTTAGAAGGAAAAGAAGAGTCAAGAAACATTTTCAGCCATTTGTAGATGCATAAATCTCTTTCCCCTCTCTCTCTCTCTCTCTCTCTCACACACACACACACTCTTTTTGTGCGCACTTTTGTTGGTTTTTTAACAAAGAAACTAAGAAAATAATTGAAAAAAAATTTGAGAAAAAAAATACTACAGTGTTGTCAAAGGGAATTACTTTATTAATAATTCACAGACATACATTTATAGCTATAAATTCTAACAAAAAAATAAAAAAATATGTTACTAAACTTATCAATAAGATTCAAATAAAAACAGAAAGAAGCTAATACCTAAATTCTAGCCAAATAGAACTCTAGTAAAATAATTTAAAAATCCTAAATCTTAACTACTGAATTTCTGTAAGATAAATCTATTATAAAAAATGTAGCTAGTTATTTTATTTCTGCAATATCCTGAAACATATCTTCAACACTCCTCCTAGGATCAGGAATTGTAGATTCCAGTCTCATCTAAAATTGACCGCATGAATAAATCTGTCAATTCATCTTTTGTCTTGCAAGGCTTGTGCACATCTTCTGTTGGATTAAATAAGAAGTTTTTACTTCTCATTTCAACTTGAAAAATTTCCTACTTATTGGAATCAAAGATTCGACAATATTTGTCTCCAAATAATAATATAAATTCATTTTCCACTAGTTGGCCAACACTCAATAAACTTTTATCAATATCAAACACATAAAGAACATCTGGAATTATTTTTGTACCTTAACTTGAATTGATTGCGACAGACCATTTTCCTTTTGCAGGAATATAATCTCACCATATTTTCCAGAGGCGTAAACTCTTTAAAAAGATTTATGTCATATGTCATGTGATTTGTACAACCACTATCAATCATCCAAAAATTATATTTTTTGGTTGCATAGTAGGTTGTCATAAATAAGTGGTCTTCTTCTTCGGTGGTGACTTGGTCAACTATTACATCCTTTTGAAATTTGCTTTTGCAAATCACAACTTCATGACCAAGTTGTTTGCAGATCTTGCACTGTGCATCTGGTCTCTTCCAACATTTAAATGGAGGATGTCCATTTTTGCCACAGTGCTGACAAGGTGGGTAATTCTTCAAGAATATTTACCCTTGCTTTGAGTTTTGTGACTAGTTACTGATGCTTTTTCAACCACTAGTTCTCGAACACATGCATCGCACGTGTATCCCATATTAATTTGTTCAAATTTTTTAAAATCACACCCACTTAAAAAAAAATTTAAACGATGTGTGATGCATATTATAAAATTCAAAAAAATGTTCAAAAACACAACATACAATATAACAACACAAAAATTAATCAATATTGTAACTACAAGCCCCTTTTAGA
>JBCEWC010018361.1:0-12009 GCA_038996855.1 Solanum aculeatissimum
TGGTTAAAATGTCTCTTGTATTGTGATTGATGTCCTCAAGCCGTAGTTATAGCACATTCGAGGACGAATGTTCCCGGGGAGAATAATGTAACGACCCAAAAATTTCTGAAACCTCTTATGGTTGGTATTTTATGGTGTTAAATTTGTCACGATTTAATTTTGGTAGCCACGGGTTTATTTTAAGTGACCGAACGCAAAACGGATCATTTTGGAGCCTAGAGAGGTCGTTTGGGTAGTAAACTTTGAAATAGCATAACTTTTGATGTGGGTTGAAACTTATGGGATACTAGATATCACATTGAAGAACATTGAATTATCTTCTCAACGCAACGATTTTCACTCGATTCGGAGTTTGGATGAGGAAGTTATGACCAAAAGAGTGGGACTGCCTGAAATTCGGAAGACATTGGAGATAGGCCCTGAAAATGGCCCAAGGAAAGGAACACGGTCCGTGAAACTTGGTACAGTCCTTGAGGGAGTCCGTTCCATGGTCCAGTGAGCTGGGGTTGGCCAGGACCCACCCCAAAACCCAAGTCATGACTCACAGACCACCCCACGGTCTGTGAGCCTTTGTATGGGCCGTGAAACTATCCATCTGGTGGGGTAGTAGCTTGTTCATGTTGTGGGATGGTTTTGTGGACCAATTATGGCTCCACGGAACATTACACGGTCCGTGTGAAGTCATACGGCCTGTGAAACCCCTCTTCAAGTGGTCCAGAAAGTCCTCCGAGAGTTCGAGTTGAAATTTTGGCTAAGGCATTTTTGATGGAGGGTTACACGGCCAGTGTATCATTTTGATGGGCACTGTAACAGTCTGTGTGACACTGTGTTACAGTTAATTTTCCATTTTGTTAATGGTAATTTCGTGATTTAATTAACCCCTAGGCCTCCTTTAGGTATCCTAAAGTCCCCTAAACCCCTAAATCAATACCCTAACTTATTTTCATCCATTCCAAACCTCCTCCATTCACTTTGAAAATTCTAAAATCCTCTTGACCTCCATTGAAGAAACCTTGAAGAAATTGGGGAAGACAACCTTGACTAAGTTTGACTTTGCAATTCCTTTGGTGAAATCAAGGTATGTGGGATTTGATTCAAGGATTTTCTTCCATCCTTGAAGTCCCAAGAACCCTCCTCTTTAAATTTGATTTTTAAGTTTTCAATTATGGTTGGGTTCTTTAGATTTTCAAGTAATTAAGTGATTGGGACTAATGTGTTGTAGTTTTAGGTGATTTAAATGTTGTTTTTGAGTTGGAATTTCATGAAAGTTGAAGGGTTTGATTATGATCAAGTTATGCATGTTCTTATACACTTGATTTATGCATGGGTATTGTCCAAATGATGTTTTAAAGGTAGTTTAGACTTGAACTTCTCATGAACTACTCTTGAATTGAATGTAAGGTTTGAAAT
This sequence comes from Solanum aculeatissimum, assembly GCA_038996855.1. NCBI lineage: Eukaryota > Viridiplantae > Streptophyta > Magnoliopsida > Solanales > Solanaceae > Solanum > Solanum aculeatissimum. Next base: position 1,411 of record JBCEWC010018361.1, read on the forward strand.
CTATTACCCATGCTATTCATATTGTTCTTCATAGCATTGCATGCATGATTCATGGATTTATTGTGAAGGTTTTGATGTGGGTTAAGTCTCTAACATAATTTTGACTATGGTTTGACTAAGTATGGTTTAAGGCTAAGTTGTGATCACACTAAGTCTATGATATTATATGTTATGGCTCTTGGAGCATCTTGGGTGCTTGCACCATCTTGATATGATATGATATGGAGCTACTCTTGGGCATGAAGCATGACATGAAGATTGGTTTGGCTTTTTAGCCCCATGATGCATGATTTTGAACTATGTTAAACTCTTGTTAAGTATGCATGAAGTATTTGAAAGTATGTTTGGCTTCTAAGCCCAAGTATGCATGATTTGAAGTTTAAGTGTCAAGTTTCGTTTAAAAGCAAGCATATATATATGTATACTTATTCTTGTGGGATGATGGCTTAGTAGCGGGAAGTATTGGAGTAGTAAGAGGGCTATCCCCATGGGTCCCACTTCTTTCCCAAAACTATGGGCCTACATAGGATGCTACCAAAATGACCGGGTCGTAAGCTATACCTTGATATGATATGATATGATATGATATGATATGATATGATATGATATGATATGATATGAAATGATATGATATGATATGATATGATATGATATGATATAATATGATATAATATGATATGTAATGATATGCTATGTCATGTAAACATTTCAAAAATGATCGGGTCGTAAGGAAGGTGGCCATCACACCGAAATTACTGGGTCATAAGGTGTGGTGAAGATTACCTTTGCTAAGTAGTCTTCTCCGATCCAATGGGAGGCCTCATTGGGCAAGGTCATGTTGTAGCTCACATGGACTTATGATGTCTGTTGTGTTTCCATCCTCTTTATACTTCGCATTATGGCATTCATGCATCATGACTTACATGGCATATTGATATATTGTCACTTCCTATATTCATTTATATGTATGTACCCTTGACATGTAGGTTTCTATAGGTTCATGTGCATATGCATTTGCATGCCCCCATACTTAGTACTTAATTGTGCCAACCCATACTCTTGTCTACATTCTCTAACCATGTAGGTGCCAGCGACGACTTCCACATTCCACCGAATGACGTGTGATTACTCTTAAAGACTTGTACTAGTGGTGAGCCCTTTTGTTCAAGGGAAATAGCCATTTTCTTTCCACCTAGCTTTATTATGTTGTTTATTTCATTTGTGTATTGAGGGTGACCCTCAAACTATATCGAGGCCCCGTTTCATCTATGTAGAGGCTTATGGACAAATTTTAAACTCTTGTACGCTGACTTGTTATGTTGAATATTATGCTTATGGAAACTTTGCTTATTAGTCTTGTTTATGAGGGTTGTTATTTATTATGATTACGATTGAATGTTAAGAGATGTGAATGACTATGTGCTTATGTGGAAAGTCTCATAATCTCGGTGTGCCCCTATAGTGAAATCCCACTCACCCGTACCCTTAGAGATTATTATTATGTGTTACGTGAACTCATTTTTATCACAATCCCGAAATTGTCCCCATAGCTTGAGTCCCAAGTCCCGAATCCCTTAGAGCTTATATGTGATGTTCTTAGCTTCCGCGTTTCCGAACTGATGATGTGTGTAATTATGCTATGATGACTTGATCAAGGACTTTTGAGTTCTCCTTTGCCATGTCACATCTAGGCCCCCTATATGGGTCGTTACAGAAGGGGTGTACAAGCCTAAGCTAACTAAAATCATATCTTTTATTCGGGCTAGGAAAATGGTATGGAAATGTCATCTAGTATACTTGGGTCATGTTAGGGAGGTTAAGGCAGAGTCCCCATCTGTTGATTCTATTCCTATAGTATTTGAGTTCAAAAAAGTCTTTCCTATGGACTTGTCTGGCATGCCTCCTAATAGAGGTACATATTTCTACATTGATTTAGATCCCAACACTGACCCTATCTCTATCCCTCCTTATTATATGGCCCCGATAGAGTCAAGGGTACTTAAGATTAAAATCCAAGAACTCCTTGATAAGGGTTTCATTTGTCCTGGTACTTCATAGTGTAGTGCTCCAATCTTTTTTAGTAAGAACAATAATGGTAGTAAGAGAATAGGTATATACTATTGGCAGTTGAATATGGTCACTATTTGAAACAAGTAACCATTACCTTATATTGATGATCTTTTTAAATAGTGGCAAGGTGCATCAGTGTTCTAAAAAATTGAGATCTCAAGTCTACCATCAGCTAAAGATCAGCATTGAGGATATGTCTAAGACTAATTTTAAAACCCAGTATAGGCACTTTGAATTCCTAGAAATGTTTTTTTGTTTGACTAATGCTCCTGCCACCTCAATAAGTTTGATGAACGAGTTGTTTAAGTGACAAGATTCGACTTTACAGGTCAGGATGGTGCTTACCTTACCCTCAATAGACAAGCCTAACCCTGTCCTAGAATAGATAGTACCGGGCATAGTAGAATAGTTTAATAATTACCATAAGATCAAGTTAACACTAGGCATACATGACAATAACAACAACAAAACACCTCTTAAAACTTGGAAGCCACATGTACAAAATTATTATAGACATGATACAATAATACACTGACCATACTACATCTCTCTATATATATATACAGAGCCAAAATAATGTACAAGGCAAGTCTCGGGTGATAAAAGATAGCCATAAATACAAAAGGAGATGGGAAGGATCCAAGGATGCCCAATGCTCACCACTAGTCTTTGAATATATAGCTATCATAGAAAGAATCATTGCCAGCTCATGCTAGGACCTGAACCACAAAATAAACGTAGAAAGTAGGGGTGTGTATCAGGGATATGGTAATCAGTAGGCATCATAGGCCGACTGAGTAAGAATAGTAAAAAAAGCAAGGATACATCAAATATAACTCCACAAGTATCGAATCACAAGGACCCAGTACATAGCCTGGTGAATATGGTAGTAACAAAGGTTAGATAACTGGGTAGGAATCTACGTAAGTGTAAGACATTACTGTCTATGCATGTACTACAACCGAGCTTCTATAAGCCCAACAGGTACACCCACGCATAATAATAGGGTGAACAAGTGTAAGGTTTTAGTGTCAAGCCTGGATGGAGCTCGTGAACCAATTATGCTCATATAATCACACCCCTGACAGAATCTCTAACCGAGACTTTAACCCATTTTTTATACCCCATTTAAAACTTAAACCAAAACTACCATTCAAAATTTAACCAACCCAACTCAAACTTTAATTGAGCACTCATGAACTAGACTTTAACCTAGGAAAAGGTCAGACGTGGCCAGTGGATTATCTTGGACTGTAGGCCTGGACTAGTCCAAAATACCCAATGTCAACTTTAACAGAAACTACGGGGACTTAAACCCAGCAACTTACAGTTGTACAAACTTTAACTATAGACTTTAACTAGGGGTATATAGAGAGTAACACATCCTCTTTTATACACTGTCCTACTGGACGAACATGTAAGCATATGAGGGAAAAGCTCATGGCTTTTAGCCATATGAGACTTTACTCTAACTGTTGGGGTAACACTGTCAATCCTCGTATATCTGAGCAATTTGATGACCTACGAGAATAATTCAAGAGGCTAGCTAGCAGAAAGAGTAATCAAGTTCTCATCTCATAACATACTATTTGAGGCCCAACTTTACAAACTCTAGTCTGCAAGGATCTACGCCTCTGGAGTCACACTGAACATCAACATAGTTGTCTACCAATCCTGACCAGCATAGGTCAAAGGAATCAGTAGAATAAGCCTAGACTAATACCTAATAAACAACAGATGATCATAGGTACAATAGACAGTGAATATAGTAGTCAAAAGTGTGTTTAGTATGTCAAACAACAGCTTTGTCAGTTCCTAGTAAGCAGAAGTATAAAACACAGTCAGTATATGATAAAAATTTAATATTAGTCCCCCCAAGAGATCCTCAACAGGTAAAATCATCACCCTATCATCCTATATAACTAACGATACAACAGGATGCTAAAACAGTTACAAATACCAGCTAATGTAATCATACCCGACATGTAAGAACTTTAACGACTTTCCCTACTTCCCAATCAATCAACCCCAAAAAAATTCATATATTTCACTTAATCTAAGAGAGGGAAGACCGTAACCTACCTATACAATAATCGTGCATCTCTCTGATCACTATGTTGGCATTTTTCCCCTTTCGAACGCTCTCAAAATGCTACCAAACTATCAAAAGTAGGATCATAACGTTAATACAGTCATTTTGATACTAAAATCATAAGAAATAGACTTAAACCAATTTTGAGGCCAGAAAGGAAATCTACACTAGAATCCCAAAGAAAATCCTGTATAACAATCCTTATACCTACCGAGCATGTACCTCAAATTTAGGTTCAATCTGATATATGATACAACGTAAAATAGTCTAACAAACACATGACATTTCTTTATGTAAAACACATACAATATGCAAAGTAGGTTTATATGCATTTTTGTCTAAAACACAGATGAATTAGTCAATGTCTACTATATCATGGCATGTCTCTCGAGAAAACACATATAATAGACCCAAATTTCACTAAATTTCTGTCAAAATGAAAAAGAAATCACAATTCAAAGTTTCCAACAATTAATGCTAATGCATAGTAATAAAATAGTGAATTTTATCCCAAACAATGTGCCAAATACAATTTTTGACACTTCCACGATGTTCCTCTCAAAACGTTACACAAGTTAGCCTTTCGAATCACTGAATTTGTACTCTAGATGAAGAAGATATCGCTATATGAAGTTTACCCTCTCTTCCTTCGTGATTCTAGAATTATATATGTATTTACTGCATCAAAATAACTCATCGCAATCGTGAGATCTAGACATCGCGATCGCGATGGGAAAAATGACCTGCGCGAGATGACAACAACAAATCTTGATTTTATGCCCCAAACTCATTTGGAATCAAAAAATGCAAACTATATATGAAATCTTAGTGGAAATGAGGTTTTGAATTCAATAGTATCATCAAAATTCTCATCGAAGATCATTACAATCAAATTTGGGTCCTACTTCTCAAACCTTATTAAGAAAATTTCCATCGAGGGATCAAAATGAACCTAAAATCCTTAAAAATCAAATGAAGAATCATTCTAGACCAAACTCGACATTTTGGAGCTAACTGCACTACTAGAATTCCCATTTGGGCGTGCTTACAAAGAATGTTAATTATGGTCAACTATTGGTCTTTTCTAAAGGCTAAATTGTAAAACTCAGTATAAACTAAATCAAAAATCTTAATACTCTAACCGAACATGCTCCTAGCCTAATTTGGCTAATCTAAAGCTAATGGAACTATCAGAATTTCACTCTAAGGCTTTTTACCCATACTTTACTGCTAAACACACTTTCCAACTTTAAATAAGCCTATAAATGAAAAACTGCACATCTTTCAAACGAGCAACCAAACAACTAAACTATCAGCACCAGCAAGTCACAAATGACTTGGGGTCACTATAGGTAAGCTCTGTCCGATGCAGAATAGCAGAACTGACTTGGAGGATCATTATAACATCCACTACTATAAAAACTCATATCTGTGATAGTAAATATAAGGGCATACCTAAGAACTCAAATAATCCAAAGTGTTGCTCCCGTATGTCCTTCTCTGTCTCCTAGGTGGCCTCCTCAGTTGGATGATGTCTTCACTAGACTTTAAATATGGGTATCACTCTGGAGCATAACTACCTGACATCTCTGGCTAATATTGTCACGACCTAAGCCTAGGACTTAGGCATAACACGATGAATGGGGAACCCCAAACAAGTCTCTCGAGCATGCATGGCACATCCTTGGTTTCACGAAAGCATAATTGAATAATAAGCAAGTAACAAATAATTTCCAAGGGAAGCAGGACTTTGGACTCATGCTATAGGGATAGATAGGGACTTAGGACTTTCTTCACATCATCAACACCAAGTATCATCACATAGACGGAAATAAGAACTAAGTGAGTCTTCCATAATACATAATCATAATAAGAGTCGAGCTTATCACATACATAACCATATCCATACCCAATAACATCTCTACTCATGAATGGAACTGGGGCCAAGACATCTCCTGGGCTCACCCTCAAAGTATAGTACCCAAAAATAGACAAGTCTAAATAAAGCATGAAAATATTGTCCCCGAAATGAAGGACTCACCAATAGAAAATCTTTAACTAGTCCACTTAGCCACGTGGAGGAGGAGGATGAATAAGAGCTCTGGTCCCTATATGATTAGATCATATAGGAAAAAAATATGTTTTAATACTTGGAATGTACTAAGTATGCGGGATGCAATGCATCAGGGAAACATAACCCGTAATTACATAACATGCATAATCATATTCAATGAATATAAGCTCAATATGACATGAATGAACAATGCCTTAATCAAATACATGTTTGAGGATAGCCAAATCATATCATACTTAGTTGGGACGGGACCATAATCGACAAATAAGACCAAGATAGCTACTACTTGGAACCCCAATATTCACTCCACACCAAATGAAAAAGTGGTCTACTTTGCCAAAGTAGACCAATTACTCACCTTATGGGAACCTCCCCTATTTGGAAAGTGTTTCACAAAACACCATACGAGAACAATACCCTTTTTGGTGACCTTATGGGAATCCCACTCTTTTTGACTAGTTATAAGATAAGAGCCTTATGAGAACACCACCCTTTTCAGATAATAATAAGTAGAAGCCTTACGGGAACACCACCTTGTTCGGATATAAAGTGGAATATACCTTACGAGAACTCTCCCTATTCGGTTAGTCATGCCTCAAGCGATTCACAAACCTATGGTGGCAACATAATTAAGGGACAATGGCTACCTACCAAGATTTGCTCGATGCTAGGTCATATTCCCCAAAGAATACTCAAAATATAGTAATAATTGTAATATGCATAATCTCGTAGTAACTCAATATCATCAAAGAGTAGCTCATCAAAACCAAAGTTTCATAATATCAAAGGTTGGGTCTCATATCATATATAACATTCACAATATTCTCATAACTCATAGCATAGATAATAGATCTTTTTAACCTTTACAATATTCATAGTTCACATGTCTTGTCATAAGACCTTTATCAAGATAAGAAGCTTGGAACATATCTTTAGTCAAAACATGGTGGGTATGTACATAGGTTCAAAATCATGCAAATTCCAAGATTGTTAGGACATGAGGGAATTAGATAAGATTCTTTACAAACCATTCAAAATAACCCACCATTACAAAATAGAGCTTAGTTAGGGTATCATGAGTACCTCACTTAAATTATAGATTCACGTGACATTTAAATGCAAAATAATGTACAAAGAAAGGATAGTATAAGTTTCTCCATACTATCAACATGTACAAGAGCTCATAATATTTCCATAAGTATTCATAACTTGAAAATAGATTAAGGAGAAGAATGGTTGAGCTTTGTGGAGGAAAGGACTCCACAAATCAAAACTCACATACCTTGGTGTGATTGGAGGGGAAGATCTTTTGGAAAATGAAGAAAAATCCAAAACCCTAGCTTGCACCTTCTCTTTGAAAACCTTGGAGAGCTTGGGAGTATTTGAAGGAGTTTAGGATTTAAGATATTTGAGAATGAAGGAGAATGGAGTAGATTGGGGTTGTATAGTGCTGAAATAGGGTCATTTGGAGGTTAACACAACATAGCATAGGCTTAGGAAATTAGAAAATGACAAAGCTACCCCTTCTTAAAAACTATCGAATAGGACCATGAGACCCTGATATGGGTCGTGGTCCATTCCATGGGTTGTGAGTAGGGGTATTATCTGGTAACATTTTAGACCCTCAGAAACTCTCAATCTCAATCCACGACATGACTTATCGCCTGTCAACCAATATACGAGCCGCCTGGTATCTCATAGTCCCAACTTCATAAACCAATATTTTCGCCTAGTTTGGCCTTTATTCTAAGAGCATAAGTTACGGCTCATGGAACAACCTATGGCCCGTAGACTCCTTTTTACATGGATGGTCCTCCAAACTTGAGCTACTGGAAATGCACACTTAGGACCCACGAACCAAAGCACAACTCATACATTAACATATGGCCCGTAAAACCCTTCGTTAAACCCACTAATACTCAGAAAATTCCAGAATTCATTTCCTTTGTGTTTTTATACACTCCAACATGTGGGACCTTATAATATCTCTCCCTTGGGAACATTCATCCCCGAATGTGCTAAAGGCAAGCTCTAAGGAATATAACACATGCACCAGATGCAAAATGCAATATATGCATCATGAAAATGTTTCAAACCATACTTTAAATAGCCATTTACAATGTAACCTCAAAATCACATAATTATGCTTGAATGGTAAGAAGTGACATGAAAGGAGTTTTCTTAAATAGGAAGATCTTAGTACTTCAAGCTTGATTAGAATGGAAGAGATAGAAGTATCAATTCTTATATCGGCATCGGCTTTCCAAGTGGCGCTTTTGACTTGTTGGTTCCTCCAAAGGACTTTGATGGATGCTATGTATTTGTTTCTCAACCTCTTTATTTGCCTATCCAAGATTTCCATCGGGACTTCCTCATAAGTCAAATTATCTTCTCCAACTCCCACAACCCCCAAAGGCACTATAAAACTTGGGTCACCTACACACTTCTTCAACATAGATACATGGAAAACCGGATAGACCATACTCATCTCCATACACAACTTCAACTCATAGGAAACCTTACAAATTCTCCTCAAGATTCTATGTGTCCCTACATACCTTGGGCTCAACTTACCCTTCTTACAAAATCGGATAACATCCATCGTGGGTGAGACCTTCAAATACACCCAATCATCTACACCAAACTCAAGATATCTTCTCCTCACATCGGAGTAAAACTTTTGCCTACTTTGAGCCATCTTCAACCTTTATCTTATCAACATTACATTCTCCAAAGATTTCATATCCAAATTTGGACCTAACGAAACTAGTTATCCTACTTCAAACCACCCAAATAAAATATTTCCTTCAAATCCCTATGCATCTTTATAGAATTGGGATGAATGAAATTGGATGAATTACATACCTCTTTTAATAATCAAGTCTCTCAAACCATCAATATTGGGCACACACAACCTACCTTGGTATCTAAGGACACCATCTCCCTCTTGGGAGAAAACCTCTACCTTGCCCTCTTTAACCAATGCCTTTAATTCTAATGAAGCGGGGTCAAGGTCTTGCTTGGATTTGACCTCTTCAACCAAAGAAGATTTGGAACCATAAACAACCACCATACCACCACTTTCAACCTCATTCAATCTAACAATCAATCTAGCCAACCGGTGAACTTCTTTTGCCAATTATTTCTTACCATCATCAAAGAGATCTATGCTTTCCATGGACACTCCACTTAGAGCATCGGCACAACTTTAGTTTGCTCATATGATAATTCACACTCATATCTTAATCCTCAAGGATTTCTAACTACCTTCTTTGTATCAAATTAAGATCTCTTTGGGTGAACACACATTGAAGTCTCTTGTGGTCGGCGAATACATCTACATGAAACCCAATCTGATTCTCAAAGCATCGCGATACACCAAAGCTCTTCTAACCCTTTTGGTGAAGTAAAGATAGGAGCGTACATAAGCTTGTCCTTAAAATTTTGGAAGCTCCTATCACATTCGTCAGTCCATACAAATTTCACCTTTTTGTGTCAACTTTGTCAAAGGAGAAACAATTGAGGAAACATCATTCACATGTAACGACCCAAAAAATTTGGAAACCTCTTATGGTTGGTATTGTATGGTGTTATAATGGTCTTGGTGGAAATTTGGTGGCCACGGGTTGAGTTTATGTAGCCGAACGCAAAAGGGATCATTTTGGGGCCTAGAGAGACCGTTTGGACAGTGAGCTTCACAGAACTATAACTTTTGATGTGGGATGAATCGTATGGTCTATAATATATCACATTTAATCTCTTTGAATTATCTTTGTAACGCAACTGGTTTCACTCAATTCCAAGTTCGGATGAGGAAGTTATGGCTAAAAGAGTAGGACTACCTGAAATTCGGAAGACATTGGAGATAGGCCCTGGAAATGGCCCAAGGCATGAGATACGGTCCGTAAAACTTTGCACGGTCTGTGTGGGGCTCCGTCAAGTGGTCCATAGATCATGGGGTGGCCAAAACCTAAGTTAGGGTCCACGGATCTCCTCACGGTCCGTGAGACCTCAAACGGACCGTTTGGTGGTCCGTCAAGTTGGGTAGAGGCTTCGCAAGGCTGTGGGCTGAAAATTTGACTAAGGCAAGTCTGAAGGAGCAGTTAGACAAACCGTTAAATCTTGAATGGGCCGTTTGGCCCTCCGTTTGGCCCTGTGTGCTAAAATTTTATCCGTTTCATTTAAGGTTAAGTTGTAATTTGGTTGATCCTTAGGCCCTTTTTAGACTTCTTAAGGTCCCCTAAAAACCTAAATTAATCCCCTAAGCCTCATTATTCCATTCCAAGTCTCCTACACTCTCCTTAGAAATTCCAAAACCCTCTTGGCCTCCATTGAAGAAAGCTTGGAGAAATTGGGGAAGAAG
>JBCEWC010018362.1:0-12007 GCA_038996855.1 Solanum aculeatissimum
ATATCATCATTTAAATCACCAATACAAGAAGTTCATATCCAAAGCATAATGAAATCATCAATTTAAAGCCAAATTTTTAATACCCATACTTGAATTGAAGAACTAAGGGGACATGCATTTTTGAAAACTCATGAAATCATTGAAATTCATCAATTAGGGGCTCCATTCACTTTGAAATAAATAAATTTCATAGCCCATACCTCAATTTAAGTAAATCATTCATAATCTTAAAGACCCATTTGCAAAAGAATTCAAAATTCATCAAATTAAAGAAAAAAGGTTCTAGGGTCTTCATGGTTGAAAGAGAAACCATGAGTCAAGCCCACATACCTTTAATTACTCAAGAAGAATAAGAAGAATCTGAAGAAGAATAAAATTTCCCCAAGTTTCCAAGCTTGTCTTCAATGGAGGTTCAGAGAAAATGGAGAGAAAATTTTGGAGAGATTCAAGAGATTGAATGAATTAGGGTAATTAGGGTTCAATTCATGGGTTTTAGGAGAGTTTAGAAAGACTAAAACGACCTTAGGATTAATTAAAATTATAATTTAACCATTAATGAAATGGAGAAAAATAACTGGGAACTGGAGACGCAGAACAGTCACACAGACCGTACAACGGTTCACGGTCCATGAACTCGACTGTGTGGCTACACTTGGTCACGACCTTGGGTTGAAATTCTTGGAAACTTTCTGGACCACTCCACGGCTGGCTCATGGGCCGTGAGGCATCACACGGACCGTGAACTAGTCCGTGGAGCCTCACTTGGCTCGGAGTTCTGGCCTAGGGTCCAAGCAACTCTCTGGACCACTCCACGGGTGCCCTCACTAACTGTGAGGCATCACACGGACCATGAAGTGGTCCGTAAAGCCTCACTTGGTTCAGGGCCTTGGTCCATCACCTAGCCCACACTCTGAATCAACCCACGATTGGGCTCACGGGTCGTGAACCCCCACACGGTCCGTGGTCTTTCCGTGTGGCCCTGCCATAGCCAACTTTGATCCTTCCTCTCCAGAACGCTTTTGTGCACAGACAATCTCACCCAAATGATCATAACTTCCACACCCGAACTCCGATTCAAGTGAAAATAATTGCGTTGTGAAGATAACTCAAAGAGCTTCATTTTGATAGGTCGTAATCCACACAATTCATCTAGTACCAAGAGATATATCCATTCAAAGTCAGTACTTTCACAAGATATCAAGTAAACTCAACCAACGCGATTCCTTTGAACATGGCCACATAAGTAAGACCCATGATGGTCACTAGTCCACCAAAACAGGTTCAAATAGACCTTAATCAACCACTACAAATAAAAAAACTTTGGGTTGTTACATCATATCCTCCTTGGGAATATTCATCCTCAAATGGGCTAGAGCAAGGCTTGAAGGATTCAATCAAGCAAGAAACATTATCAACACAACTCATAACGGATCATGCATTAATACAAAAACCATTCAAAACTCATGTCAAGGAATCATTTAAATCATTTTCGTGCTCATGTATGCATGCAATGTCATGAAACTCAAGAAAACAAAGAATTAGGACCATTATAAAGGATAGAACCTAGTACCTTAGGCTTGAGTAGATTGGAAAAGATAAGGGTATCACTTCATCATGTCCGGCTCCGCCTCCCACGTAGCACTCTCCACTTGTTGGTTTCTCCAAAGTACCTTGACCGAAGCTACCTCCTTGTTGCAAAGTCGCTTGACTTGTCTATCCAAGATCTCAACCAACACCTCTTCATAAGTCAAATTCTCCTCAACTGTCACACCCTCCAAAGGTGCAATTGCCCCAGGGTCACCAATCAATTTCCTCAACATTAAAACATGGAACACCGGATGAATAGAACTCATCTCCAAAGGCAAATCCAACCTATAAGCCACATTGCTAATTCGTTCAATCACCTCATATCATCCGACGTACCGAGGGCTCAACTTGCCCTTTTTGCCAAAACACATGATGCCTTTCACAGGGGATACCTTCACATAAACCCAATCACCCACATGAAATTCAAGGTCTCTTTTTCTAACATCCGAGTAGGACTTTTGGCGACTTTGAGCCATCCTCAACCTCTCCCTAATTAACTTTACCTTTTCTATGGCCTCAATAATCAAGTCTGGGCCTAACAATGCTGCCTCACCAAATATATAATTTAGCATAATCCTCGGCATTATATGTAGTCTTGACCGGTAAGAAGTGAACCGACTTAGTCATTCGGTCAACAACCACCTATATTGAGTCAAACTATTTACGAGTACGGGGTAGCCCAATCACAAAATCCATATTCACATCCTCCCACTTCCAAGTAGGAATTTTAATATCTTGGGTTAACCCGCCGGGCCTTTGGTGTTCCATCTTCACTTGTTGGTAATTCGGACATTCCGACACAAACTTGGCTATGTCCTTCTTCTTGTCATGCCACCAATATACCTCTCTCAAGTTCCGATGCATCTTAGTAGACCCTGGATGAATAAAATATTAGAAATTATGAGCTTTACTCATGATAACCTCCCTTAGGCCATCGACATTCGGAACACATAATCAGTTTTGATACCGTAGCACACCATCTCCCCCTTAGGAGAAAACCTCGATTTTCCCTCGGCAACTAACTTCTTTAACTCAACCAAGGAAAGGTCTAAATCTTTCTTTGCCTTAACATTGACCACCATCGAGGACTCTGATCTGCTTTGAACAAGAATACCACCCTCTTCCGAGTCGGTCAACCTAATACTTAATCTAGCCAACCGGTGCACGTCCCTCACTATTTTCTTATTCCTTTCATCCACGTGTGACACACTCCCCATAGATAGCCTACTAAGGGAATCCACCATGACATTGGCCTTGCTGGGATGATAAAGGCACTCATGTCATAATCCTTGAGAAGTTCCAACCATCTTCTTTGTCTCAAGTTAAGATCCCTTTGTGTGAACACATATTTCAAACTCTTATGATCGGTAAAGATATCAATGTGAACCCCATACAAGTAGTGTCTCCAAATTTTCAAGGCAAACACCACCGGTGTCAACTCAAGATCATGGTCAAATAAGTTTTCTCATGCACCTTCAATTGCTGAGACACATAAGCTATCACCTTACCATGTTGCATAAGTACACATCCCAACCCAATCCGCAAAGCATCACAACACAAACCCATCTAACCCATTGAGAAAGGTCAAAATAAGAGCCAATGTGAGTCGATAAACTCTTCTCATACTCACTTGACCACACAAACTTAGCCTTCTTCCGGGGTCAACTTAGTCAACGGGGATGCAATGGAAGAAAATCCCTCAATAAACCTCCAATAATAACTGGCCAACCCAAGGAAACTTTGAATATTCAAAGGGTTCAACGGTCTAGGCCAATCCTTCACCGCTTTGATCTTCTTGGGATCAACCTTAATTCCATCACCGGACACCATGTGACCCAGGAATGCAATTTCTCCCAACCAAAACTCACACTTGCTAAACTTAGTTAATAACTGCTTCTCCTTCAAGGTTTGAAGAACCAACCTCAAGTGATCCATATGCTCCGGCTTACTTCGGGAATAAATTAGGATGTCATCAATGAACACCACCACAAAACTGTCAAGGAATGGCTTAAATACCCGATTCATGAGATCTATAAACACTGCCGGAGCATTGTTCAAACCAAAAACCATCACCACAAATTCAAAATGACCATAACAAGTGCGGAAAGCCATCTTTGGAATATCACACTCCCTTACTTTCAACTGATGGTAACCAGTACAAAGATCTATTTTAGAGAAATGAGTTTCCCCTTGGATTTGATCAAACAAGTCATCAATTCTGGGAAATGGGTACCTATTCTTGATGGTCACCTTATTCAACTGTCGATAATCAATACACATTCGGAGTGAACCATCCTTCTTCCTCACAAATAATACGGGAGCACCCCAAGGTGAAATACTTGATTTAATGTAACCCTTCTCCAACAAGTCCTTCAACTCCTTTAGTTTGGCTGGAGCCATACGATAAGGAGAAATGGAAATAGGTTGAGTATCCGAAAGAAGATCTATGTCAAAATCTACTTCTCTATCAGGAGGAATGCCGGGCAAATCTTTGAGAAATACATCAGGGAATTCATTAACCATCGAAACCGATTCAAGCGTAGGTGACTCACCCTTCACATCTCTAACCCTTACATTATGATGGATGAACCCCTTGCAAATCATTCTTCGGGCTTTGAGGTAGGAAATAAACCAACCCCTAACCACGGAATCACTACCCTTTCATCCAATACGGGTTCATCAGGAACTTGGAACTTAACTTGCCTAGTTCTACAATCAATTGAGGCATATGAGGCATGCAACCAATCCATCCAAAGAATAACATCAAAGTCATACATCTCAAGCTCTACAAGATCACCGGGGAAAAATTTATACAACACAAAAATAGGATAACCCCGATACACTTTCTGGGCAATGATAGACTCACCCACCGGAGTATATACCGAATAAGGTTCCCTGTTACTCTGATTGAGACTGTAGGTTAGTTGATTATGAAAGGATCTTAAGCCATTGTTCATATTTGTCTACTTAGCCTAAATAGACTGAAAAACTCTATCATGTATCCTTTGTTCCTAATGTTTAAGCCTTACATGTACCCTTTATTTGTAAATAACTAAGTAACCTAACCTTTTTTGTGTATGAAATCTTGAATTTGGCCTTGGTACTTCCTTGGATATTGTGTACCTTGACTCAGGCTAAAACCCTAAGTTGAGGGTGGCTACTAAAAGTGTCCCTAGTTTAAAGGTTGGATATTGTGCACCTCAACTTAAGATAAAAACCTAAGTTGAAGGTGGCTGTTGCAAAGAAATCACATCAAATGGGAAAGGAAGCGTAGAAATACAATGAAAAAGGGTAGAATGTGAAATGGGTGAGAGTAAAATAAATAAGATGCCTAAATTATGAGATGAAAATAAAAAGAATTGTGAAAATAAAAGTCAAGGAGCTTAAAGTTAGAAAATGGCACGCAAAAGCATGTAAAATAAGAAAAAGGGATCATTATGCCAAAAATATCAGTGTTGGTAGGGCAAAAGTGTGAAATAACACAGTGTCAAGGAAGACCATTTGTCACTATGTTCTAAAAATGTCATACCAAACCCCAAAGCCTACGTTATTGGCTAAGAAAGTCCGATAATGATCCAAGTTCAAGTAGTCAAAGGTCATAGTCATGAGTGTAAGGGCAAGCCTATGAGATTGTGCATAATATTCGAATGTCTTTTGCGAGTGCGAGTGTTTTTTCAATCCCGAGCATTGAATTTAAACATACTATCATGAGTAAGATAAGGGACTTCTTTTTGTGAGGGCACTTGAATTGCATTGTTAATTTTAGTTTGCTTTGGTGAGTGTTTGCTTATCTATATTGCCTTATCTGTCATAGTTGAACTGTCATATCATGACCCACTTTAGTTTGTTTAATAACTATTTGATATATGCACTGATGGGTTTGAATGGGGTATCTGTGATTGATTTAGAGATGATGTATGCCATTAGATTGAGGTCTGTGTTGTTCTATATTACTTATGTAGATTGAGTCCGTCACTTGAGGACAAACAATAATTTTAAGTTGAGGGTGTTGATGTGCTGTCAAAATACAACACTTTTGATGCTTTAAACTTAGAATTTAGTGCATTCTCAAAGAGATGTTAGTAGGTTTGATATGTTTTTGTGTTTATTTTATAGGATTACAAGAATTGGGATGATTTGTGGCCAAGTGTTGTAGATTTTAGGTTTTTAGGGATTTACGAGTCCTTCTATGGGCCATGGTTTATTCCACAGGCCGTAAGATGGTTTCATAGGTAAGATCCAGTGAAGGGATGGGTTTTAGATATTGAGGCTATGAGTTGTCATTTGAGCCATAGATTCTCTTACAGTCTGTATGTGTGTTCATATGCTGAAGATCATAGAATATGTGAAGTGCTAAACTCTTATCAGATGAGGGCACCTATGAGCCGTAAATAAGGTGATGGGTCGTGGATAAGATCGTTTTTGGAGGTTCAGAGTTATGAAGAATTGCTGAAGAATTATTAGACGAGACCCTTTATGGGTTGTATGTCATGATACGACTCGTAGGATCAACCTATATATAGAAGGAAATTTTTGTGAAGTGTAGACTAGAAGCCCCAACTACAGGCCATAAGTTCATCTATGACCTGCAACCTTGATCGTCCAATTTCCCAATTCTGGTATTCCTAGTTCATTTTGGATTTGATTTTTACTTATTATAAATAGAGTTTTTAGGTTCTTTAGAGGATAATAAAGAGAGAGAGAGAGAGAGAGAGAGAGAGAGAGAGAAGAGGGATGAATCATAACATTAAGAACTCAATACTTGTGACTATTGAAGATTGCTTTTGAGCTATAACATCGTGATTTTTTGTGAAGATTTTGAATTTTCTTGTTCTTCAATTCATAGTTGTAAGTATTTAATTATGCTATTCAACAACATGGTTTCTTAATCAACAACGAGTATGTATAGCTAAATCCACAACTAGTGTTGTGGGAACCATAAAGAACTAACAAAGTAAAACTCGTAAAATTCGTAATTCTAGAAAAGTGTGCATACGTGTATTAATTTATCCCTTCGATATGAATATTTTTTAATGGTGGCCAATGTTAGAACTCACCTAATTTTTATTTATTGGATCAAGGAGGCAAAGAATGGGATAAGGTAAAATTAACAGGATTCGATGTGATCTCTCTCATCTAATCAACCTGAACGGATCAAGAGAAGGTTGTACTGGGATAAAAGGTAAGGTTAGTAATGTAACACTACAGGGATGGATCAAATCACGTAGTAAAATTTGCCTCTCACTTGGATCAAAGGGTTAGGTAAACCTAACTTACCAGTTCTGGATGCTACACATTAGAAAAAGGTATGATTATGTAGTTATACTGAGTTAGGAATTCATGGGAACACAATATCCTAGTTACTTCTCTCACTGATTTCACAACACATTCACTTGATTGATAGCTATAGTTTAGGTTTAATTATTGCATTTTACAACCGTCCATTTTTTAGAGTAATAAGTAGATTAATTCAATCTTATTGCTCATAATTACTCTAGGTCTAAACCTTATTTCCCGTGGAATTGACCCTAACCATTGTTAGGTTCTAGATTTTGACAATAATCGCTTATACCTTGATTTGGAGGTATAGTTTGGACGTGATCAATATTTTGGTGTCATTGCCAGGGAATACGATATTTAGACTGGTTTAATTAGGGTGATTTGTGAGTTAATCCTTATGTTCCTTATTTTACTTGCTTTTGTTGTTTTTGTTTTTTTTCATCATACATGTGTAGTGTATGCCCAAAACTCAAAGTTGAGGAAATCCCTTGAATTCGTTTGATCCAGAGATCTAAAGAACATTAAGAAGAATGGCCCAGGACAACACAAATAACACTACAAATAATGCTGCAAACATCACACTTAATCAAAATAATGATGACCTACCACTACTTGAGGATGTGAATCCACCACCAATGGATCTTCAAGCCACTTCTCATATATGGAATCAATACATACTTGACCCTATGGCAGTGGATATCACCAGAGCTATAGTGTTACCTCCTTTATCGGATGATACTAAATTGGTTGTGTCGAGTGGGTTACTACAAATATTGCAGAATAGAGGTTTGTTCATGGGCTAACCTTCAGAGGATTCGCATAACCATTACACAATGTTGTATTTGTCTATAATAGTATGATAGGAAATCAGAATATGTCTATGGATGACATTGGGATCCATGTCTTCCCATTATCTCTATGGGTGATGCAACAATATGGTTATTCGAACTCCCATAAGGTTCTATCACTACATGGGAAAAAATGCAGAAAGCCTTTTTGGTGAGGTTTTTTCCAAGGTCAAAGAGGCTGAAGTTGAAGGATTTGATCATAACTTTGAGCAATTACCTGTTGATTCAATAAGCACTACATGAGAGCAATTTACAAAGTGCTTGAGGAGTGTTTCTGACCATAATATTGTTGATAATTCCTTAGTGAAGATATTATATCGAGCACTGGATGATAATTGTAAAGTAGTGGCTGACACCATAACTAGATGCTTATTCATGGACTGCACTTTTCCTATAGTAGTTGAGTGACTGGAAAAGGTGGTCAAGACTAACCATGCTTGGGGATTGAGAGATAAATCAACAACTAAAAGCTCCTTCTCCATTAGTATCAATCAAGAGCAGGCCAAAATTAATAAAGATATGATGCAAGAGTTAGATCAGATTAGCACCAATGTGGGGTTGTTGATGAAGAAAAATCAGGAGCGAGTTAATATGGTTAGTCAACATCCACCTCGTGTACCCTTGTATGAGGAGCCATATTATGAGGAGGATAATTGCTTTGAAGCTGATCAGATAGGGGGTTTTCGAACCAACGCCCAAGGGTCCAATCAGGACTATTTATGCCAAGGTCAAGGGAATCAAGGTCAGAACTACAACAGGGACAATGCTTATAGGGATAACAACCGAGGTAGTTATTATGATAGGACTAGGGGACATGACAGATATAGTGATTGAGGTCACAAAGATTGGTATAGAACTGGTATGTATGTGCCACCACAAAATTGTGATTCTGGGGCTGGTAGTTAGCATATTGAGGAGATATTTGACAAATTGTTGAAGAAGTCAGACACACATATAGACACTGAAGGGGATGAAAACTGACATCTTTATTATCAATCAGAAGATCGAGTTTCATTCTGTAGCCATTAAGCAGTTGGAGCAACAATTTGGTCAGATGTCCAAATAGTTGAACCAACGTCAGAAAGGTACATTGCCAAGCAATACAGTATAAAATATGAAGAATGATAGGTAGTGCATGACAGTGACTACACGAAGTACTAAGCAGACGATCGTCCCACCAATATCGGTAGATGATGCTGTAGTTCGTGAGGAAGTGGTATAGAGAAAGGATGTTGAGACGGAGGATGAACAAGCTAAGGATGGGGTGAGCAATGAAGTGGTGACACCAAAGAAGTTGAAACCCATACCTAGGCCTCTACCACCTTTTCCTTAAGAGACTCAAGAAGAAAGAGGAGGAAGGTAAGTTTTAGAACTTCATCTCCATGTTGAAGCAACTATATATCAACATTCCCCTACCGAGGCATTGGAGAAAATGCCCGAGTATGCTAAGTTCATGAAAGACCTAGTGACGAAGAAGAGGATGGCAAGCCAAGAGCTCTCTCAAGAGCTTTAGCATTGCAGTGCTATTGCAACAAGGTCCTTTGTGTAGAAGAAAGAGGACCCCAGAGCATTCACCATACCCTGCACCATTGGAGATACCAACTTCGTAAAGAAATTATATGACTTAGGAGACAACATCAACCTAATGCCTCTTGCAGTATTCAAGAAGTTAGGCTTGGGAGTCCTTACACAAATAAGTATGCGATTGTTGATGGCTGATAGGACAGTGAAGAAGCCTGAAGGGATACCGTATGACATTCTAGTCAAAGTGGTAAAGTTCATATTCCCTGTACACTTTGTGATTCTGGATTGTAAGATTGACTTTGAAGTCTCAATCATCTTGGGAAGGCCTTTCCTAGCGGACATGAAATCGAGTCAACTCAAGTTTAGAGTGAATGATGAAGAAGTTGTCTTCAATATCTGTTAGTCCATGAAAAAAACCTAATGATTTGAAGATGGAAGGATGGGCACTTGGTGAAGTCTAAGTAACTAAGTTGTCCAAGTCGTGCCACGATAATAAATCAGGCGCTACTCTGGAGGTAACCCAAGATATTTGTTGTAATTTTTATGTATTTGTTTTAGTTTTGCTTTTTAGACTCAAAGGTATTTTAATTTTCTTGTTTTTGGTTGTAAGTTTGGACTCATAGATTAGAGAATTATAGGGTAACAATTTATTCTATGGAGAATATGCAGGAATAGAGCTAAGGCATCAAACTAGTGTAAAAAGGGGAGAAAAGTTGGTTCTACGATTGGTTCTATGGGCTATGGTTCATACCATGAACCGTATACTGACTCATAGAACCACTTCTAGTGAGCAAAAAAATTGTGTACTCCAGACCACAAGCTAACTTTATGAACCGTAGATAAACCTACTGGCCGTGAAAAGGGTTCGTGGACCCCAGGTAAGGTTCTAGAATTTTACCAAGTATTGAGGGCACTTACGAGATAACATACATACCGTAGGTCAACCTATGACTCATAGGTTATTTCATAATTTCTAAGGCTAAAAATTAGGTTTCCAAAACCTCAAAACTAGGACTTACGGGTTATAGAACCTCTTATGGCCCATAACCAAGGTTTTGTGCGGTCTGAACCCCATTTAAACTTGACCCAGATAGACAAATAAAAAAGGGGTAAAATCAATTATGCCTCACTCTCCTATTATTTTCAAAACATACCAAAAGCCCTTTAATTCTCCCCCAAGTTTGACTACCACAGATCATCACTGCCAATTGTTTTGGCCAAATTCAGGTCAATTTCTTGCGACCAAATCACTATTCCGGTAAGTTAGGATTTCTAATTTCCTAGGTTTTTCTTCCTAGTTCTCAGTTACTTGCTTAATATTTCGATGTGTACTACCCTTGAAACTTTATTTTTGCTAGATAATTTGAGTTGATGATTTGAGACATTGTTGAGGTTAAACTCTTGATTTTTCTTGCCCTAATACTCATGGTTTCCTGTGTATGAAGTATAGCATGTGTCTTTCGCTGTTCAATCATATAAATCAATCCAGAACCATGTATATGAATGTGCTTTTCATTGATTAAAATCATGTAATACCTTGTCGAATGAGATAAACATTTTTTGGTAAGATAAAACATGAGTTGGATAGTGGGATGATGAAACCTATTAAATTGGCCATAAAATAAGTTTGTGTTGTTGTTTGAAATCATGAAATCAATTGTCATTTGAGTTATACTAAACTACTTTGTTGATATCAACTATGTGGTTGCATGAATTATATGATAACATTCTAAATTATTGGTCATATGGTGGTTGGCGTGATGGTTGCATGTTGAATTGATGAATGAGAGGTAGGACATTGAATCACACATGCTTAGTTTTGGATAAATTGGTGGTAATGTGTGTGTGATTATATATTGGGTATAAATTGAGTGCATGGGATATGTCATGAAAGTGTTTGACTTTGTTTGCGTGCCATTACCTTGATGTTTTTTAAATTTGCATGCTCTGTTATTGTAACCTAGTCATCATGCTTGAAAATTCATTAAAACTTGGTTGATTAGGAGTTGGGTGTGATCTTCTTGTTGAATATTGAACAATGGGATCGAATGGTGAACTTGGAAAACTAAGGTTGTTGTTTTTAAATAACACGAGGGTCTTCTACGACCCATAGACTCATATACGGACCGCAGTTACTAATGTGATGTTGAAATACAACACTTTTGATGCTTAAAACTTGGAATTTTGTCTGTTCTCATAGCGATATTAGTAGATTTGATGTGTTTGTGTGTTTGTTTTTTAGTATTTAAGTGGTTGCATAGTGTTTGGGCAAAGTGTGCTGAAGCAATAAATTTTGGTGACCCACAAAATCCTTTATGGGTTATGAAATAGTTCACGAGCCGTAGATGGGGGTCTCGTAGAAATTTCTAGTGAGGGCTGAATTTCTATGTTAAACTCTATGAAGGAAGCAGATGAGTCATAGATCAATCCATGAGTCATAGAGTGTGGTCGTACCCTGAGGATCAGAAAGTGGAGAAGTTCTGAAAGGTCATCAGAAAAACCCCCACAGACCATAGAATCTTACATGACCCAAGGTCTTGTAGAAGTAGTCTCCAGAATCCAGTTGCAGTCCACAAAACCTCAACATACGAGTCGTGAACCAGTACGTAGAGTGTGCGAACACAGTTTTCCTATTCCGTTTTGGTTTTGTATTTTACACATTATAAATAGGTCTTTAGGTTACACATTACAAAGTCTGAACAAGGTTTTAGAGAATACACTTAGGATTTATCATATTTTGAGTGGAAAAACATTATTGTGTGTTCTTA
>JBCEWC010018363.1:0-12007 GCA_038996855.1 Solanum aculeatissimum
CCGCAGCTGCTGGCACCAGACTTGCCCCTTAATGGATCCTCATTAAGTGATTTAATTATACTCATTCCAATTACCAGACTCATAGAGCCCGGTATTATTATTTATTGTCACTATCTCCCCGTGTCAGGATTGGGTAATTTACGCATCTGCTGCCTTCCTTGGATGTGGTAGTCATTTCTCAGGCTCCCTCTCCGAAATCAACCCTAATTCTTTGTCAACCATTACCACCATGGTAGGCCATTATCCTACCATCGAATGTTTATAGGGCAGAAATTTGAATGATGCATCGCCGGAAAGATGGTCATGCGATCCGTCGAGTTATCATGAATCATCGTAGCAACGGGCAGACCCGCGTCGACCTTTGATCTAATAAATGCATCCCTTCCAGAAGTTGGGGTTTGTTCCACGTATTAGCTCTACAATTACTACGGTTATCCGCGTAGTAGGTACCATCAAACAAACTATAACTGATTTAATGAGCCATTCACAGTTTCACAGTCTTAATTTGTTCATACTTACACATGCATGGCTTAATCTTTGAGACAACCATATGATTACTAGGAGGATCTACCAAGAAATATTCCTCCACGACACTGGCATTGCATGAGCCCAACACGCCCGGAGGGGCACAGCCAGGTCCAAGGTAAGCGCGGTTGTCGTTAAGAAGGAGCGTGTCTTTGGGCAGATAGGGAAGGTCCCTTGCCCGCTGCATCTACCGAATTCGAAAATCCTAGCCGCCGTTCACGAACTGTGCACGACAGTGCGAGGAGGACACCAGATGTGAGGGAGGCTCTAGGGGTCACCATGTGCATGGTGTGCGAATGGCAAAAAGTGATCGATTGCACGCGACAAGACCTGGGCATTAGATATGCAGCACAGGAAATCGACTACGGACGGGCCTGAATTTGCGCCTGACCCGTGACTGAGATGGTATGCGGGTCGGGACGTCGCTGTTCTAGCAGGGATCAAACCTAACCAAACTTCTCGAACACCGCTCATGCCTCGTGCATCAGAATGCTTTGACAATGCATGCCTGACACCCGCCCCGACGGTCAGCATTGGATGCCACACGTCGACACCGGAGCCGTCGTTACAAGGCCGCGATGTCTGTCGACGTGGACTCGCATTTAGGTTGGCTACGGGCCCGAAGCACATGAGAGGCCAGTATTCGCCCCCTCGACACCTTGCGGCGTGCAAAGGGTGAGGCGATGTGTGATGCCCAGGCAGACGTGCCCTCGGCCTAATGGCTTCGGGCGTAACTTGTGTTCAAAAACATGATGGTTCATGGAATTCTACAATTCACACCAATTATCGAATTTTACTACGTTGTTCATAGATGCAAGAGCCAAGATATCCGTTGCCGAGAGTTGATTTAGTTCAAAAAGAAGCTCGCATCCACCCGCACGCTCTGCGGATGCGGCGCAGGGTGAGGTCTCTCAATTAACTATTCCTTGACGCTTTTCGCGCTGGGGTTCATTTTGGCCCCCAACAATGAGCACACAGGCACGCATCGGGTGCGGGGGGAGACGCACGGGGCGGCGTCATAGCATCCCCGCCGCGCAGCCCCCCCAATGTTTGAACATGTTCGCAGGTCATTTTGCTTTTTAGGTTTTGATAATGATCCTTCCGCAGGTTCACCTACGGAAACCTTGTTACGACTTCTCCTTCCTCTAAATGATAAGGTTTAATGGACTTCTCACGATGTTGCGGGCAGCAAACTGCCCACATTGCCGTGATCTGAACATTTCACCTGATCTTTCAATCAGTAAGAGTGACGGGTGGTGTATACAAAGGGCAGGGACATAGTCAACATGAGCGGATGACTCGCGCTTACTAGGAATTCCTCATTGAGGACAAACAATTGCAATGATCTATCCCCATCACAATGAAATTTCAAAGATTACCCAGGCCTGTCGGCTAAGGCTATAAACTCATTGAATACATCAGTGTAGCGCGTGTGCGGCCCAGAACATCTAAGGGCATCACAGACCTGTTATTGCCTCAAACTTCTGCAGCCTAAAAGGTCGTAGTCCCTCTAAGAAGCTGGCCGCGAAGGGATACCTCCACATAGCTAGTTAGCAGGCTGAGGTCTCATTTGTTAACACAATTAAACAGATAAATCGTTCCACCAACTAAGAACATCCATGTACCACCACCCATAGAATCAAGAAAGAGCTTTCAGTCTGTCAATCCTTACTATGTCTGGACCTAGTAAGTTCTCCGTGTTGAGTCAAATTAAGCCGCTGGATCCACTCCTGGTGGTTCCCTTCCATCAATTCCTTTAAGTTTTAGCCTTGTGAACATACTCCCCCCGGAACCCAAAAACTTTGATTTCTCATAAGGTGTCGGCGGAGTCCTAAAAGCAACATCCGCCGATACCTGGTCGGCATCGTTTATGGTTGAGACTAAGACAGTATCTGATCGTCTTCGAGCCCCCAACTTTTGTCATTGATTAAGGAAAACATCCTTCGTAAATGCTTTCGCAGTTAATTGTCTTTCATAAATCCAAGAATTTTACCTCTGACTATGAAATACGAATTCCACCGACTATCCCTGTTAATCATTACTCCGATCCTGAAGGCCAACATAATAGGACTTAAATCCTATATTGTTATCCCATGCTAATGTATACAGAGCATAGGCTTGCTTTGAGCACTCTAATTTCTTCAAAGTAATAGCGCCGGAGGCACGACCCAACCAATTAAGGCCAGGAGCGCATCGCCGATAGAAGGGACGAGACGACCGGTGCACACCTAGGGCAGACCGGTCGGCCCATCCCAAAGTCTAACTATGAGCTTTTTAACTGCAACAACTTAAATATACACTATTGGAGCTGGAATTACCGTGGCTGCTGGAACCAGACTTGCCCTCCAATGGATCCTTGTTAAGGTATTTAGTTTGTACTCATTCCAATTATCAGACTCATAGAGCTCGGTATTGTTATTTATTGTCACTACCTCCCCGTGTCCACCTAGCCCTGTGACAATAAATAACAATACCGGGCTATATGAGTCTGGTAAATGGAATGAGTACAATCTAAATCCCTTAACGAGGTTCCATTGGAGGGCAAATCTGGTGCCAGCAGCCGCGGTAATTCCAGCTCTAATAGCCTATATTTAAGTTGTTGCAGTTAAAAAGCTCGTAGTTGGACTTTGGGATGGGCCGGCTAATCCGCCCTAGGTGTGCACTAGTCGTCTCATCCCTTCTGTCGGCGATGCGCTCCTGGCCTTAATTGGTCGGGTCGTGCCTTCGACGTTGTTACTTTGAAGAAATTAGAGTGCTCAAAGCAAGCCTACGCTCTGCATACATTAGCATGGGATAACATTATAGGATTTTGGTCCTATTACGTTGGCCTTCGGGATTGTAGTAATGCTTAACAGGGACAGTCGGGGGCATTCGTATTTCATAGTCAGAGGTGAAATTCTTATATTTATGAAAGACGAACAACACCAAAAGCATTTGCCAAGGACATTTTCATTAATCAAGAACGAAAGTTGGGGCTCAAAGACGATCAGATACCGTCCTAGTCTCAACCATAAACGATGTCGACCAGGGATCGGCGGATGTTGCTCTTAGGACTCCGCCTGCACCTTATGAGAAATCAAGGTTTTTGGGTTCCGGGGGGAGTATGGTCACAAGGCTGAAACTTAAAGGAATTGACGGAAGGGCACCACCAGGAGTAGAGCCTGCGGACTAATTTGACTCAACACGGGGAAATTTACCAGCTCCAGACATAGTAAGGATTGACAGACTGAGAGCTCTTTCTTGATTCTATGGGTGGTGGTGCATGGTCATTTTTAGTTGGTGGAGAGATTTATCTGGTTAATTCCGTTAAGGAATGAGACCTCAGCCTGCTAACTAGCTATGCGGAGGTATCCCTTCGCGGCCAGCTTCTTAGAGGGACTACGTCCTTTTATGCCGCGGAAGTTTGAGTCAATAACAGGTTTGTGATGCCCTTAGAAATTTTAGGCCGCACGCGCGCTACACTGATGTATTTAACGAATTTACAGCCTTGGCCGACAGGCCCGGGTAATCTTTGAAATTTCATCGTGATGGGGATAAATCATTGCAATTATTGGTCTTAAATGAGGAATTCCTAGTAAGCGCAAGTCATCAGCTCGCGTTGACTACGTCCCTGCCCTTTGTACACACCGCCAATCTCTCCTACCGATTGAATGATCCGGTGAAATGTTTGGATCATAGCGATGTGGGCGGTTCGCTACCCGCGACATCGCGAGAAGTCCATTGAACTATATCATTTAGAGGAAGGAGAAGTCGTAACAAGGTTTCCGTAGGTGAACCTGCGAAAGGATCATTTTCGAAACCTGCAAAGAAGAATGACCTGCGAACACATTCAAACACTGAGGGGGCCACACAGCGGGGGTGCTTCGGTGCCACCCCATGCGTCTCCCCCCGACCCCGATGCGTGCCTGTGTGCTCATTCTTTTGGGCCAAAATGAACCCCGGCACGGAAAGAGTCAAGGAATATTAAATTGAGAGCCCTCCCCCTATGCCCCATCCACGGAACGTGCAGGTGGATGTGTGCTTCTTTCTGAACCAAAATGACTCTCGGCAACGAATAGTTCAGCTTTTGCATCGATGAAGAATGTAGCGAAATGCGATACTTGGTGTGAATTGCAGAATCCCGTGAACCATCGAGTTTTTGAATGCAAGTTGCACCCGATGCCATTGGGTCGAGGGCACGTCTGCCTGGGCATCACGCATCGCATCGTCCCCTGCACGCCACATGGCATCGCGGGGGGTGGATACTGGCCTCTCATGCACCTCGACCCAGCAGCCGACCTAAATGCGAGTCCACCTCGATGGACTTCGCGGCATGTGGTGGTTGTAACCCAACTCTCTTGGTGCCGCGGCCACAACCCGTCGCGCGTGCGGACTCCCCGACCCTCCCAGCGGTCAGGCGCTCTAACCGCGACCCTAGGTCAGGCAGGATTACCCCCTGAGTTTAAGCATATCAATAAGCAAAGGAAAAGAAACTTACAAGAATTCCCCTAGTAACGGCGAGCGAACCGGGAACAACCCAGCCTTAGAATCGGGCGGCTCCGCCATTAGAATTGTAGTCTGTAGAAGCGTCCTCAGCGGCGGACTGGGCCCAAGTCCCATGGAAGGGGGTGCCAGAGAGGGTGAGAGCCTCGTTGTGCCTGGACCCTGTCGCACCATGAGGCGCTATCTATGAGTCAGGTTGTTGAGAAATGCAACCCAAATTGGGCGGATAATTTCGTCCAAGGCTAAATACGGTCGAGAGACCGGTAGCGAACAAGTATCGCGAGGGAAAGATGAAAAGAACTTTGAAAAGAAAGTCAATGAGTGCTTGAAATTATCGAGAGGGAAGTGGATGGGGGTCAACGATACGCCCCGGTCGAATATGGAACGGTGACGAGTCGGTCCGCCGATAGACTCAAGGCATGGACCAGCGTGGATTGGGGGGGAGGCCAAAGCCCGGGCCTTCGATACTCCCTTGGAACGTCGTCTCTTCGATCGTGGCAGGCAGCGCGCGCCTTCGGCGTGCTTTAGCATTTGCGCGCTCCAGACGCTGGCCTGTGGGCTCTCCATTCGGCCCGTCTTGAATCATGGACCAAGGAGATTGATATTTGTGCATGTCAGCGGGCGAGTAAACCCGTAAGGTGAAAGGAAACTGATTGGTGGGATCCCCTCAAAGGGTGCACCGCCGACCGACCTTGATCTTCTAAGAAGGGTTCGAGTGAGAGCATACTTGTTGGGACCCAAAAGATGGTGAACTATGCCTGAGTGGGGCAAAGCCAGAGGAAACTATGGTGGAGGCCCGTAGCGATACTGACGTGCAAATCGTTTGTCTGACTTGGGTATAGGGGCGAAAGACTAATCGAACCGTCTAGTAGTTGGTTCCCTCTGAAGTTTCCCTCAGGATAGTTGGAGCTCACGTGCAAGTTCTATCGGTTAAAGCCAATGATTAGAGGCCTCGGGGACACAACTCCCTCGACCTATTCTCAAACTTTAAATAGGTAGGATGGCATGGCTGCTTCGTTGGCGATGCGGGATGAATTGGAAGCCGGGTTACGGTGGCAAACTATATGCAAACCTAGATCCCACAAAGGGTATTGGTCAATTAAGACAGCAGGACGGTGGTCATGGAAGTCGAAATCTGCTAAGAAGTGTGTAACAACTCACCTGTTGAATCAACTAGCCCTAAAAATAGATGGCGCTTAAGTGCACCACCTACACCCGGTCGTCGGGGCAAGCGTCAGGCCCTGATGAGTAGGAGGGCGCGGTAGTCGCTGCAAAACCTTGGGCATGAGCCCGGGCAAAGCGGCCGTCAGTGCAGATCTTGGTGGTAGTAGCAAATATTCAAATGAGAACATTGAAGGCCGAAGAGGTGAAAGGTTCCATGTGAACTGCACTTGCACATGGGTTAGCCGATCCTAAGGGTCGGGGAAACCCCGACAGATAGCGCGTTTTGCGCGTACTCCGAAAGGGAATCAAGTGAAAATTCTTGAATCGGGACGTGGCGGTCGACGGCAACATTAGGAAGTCTGGAGACATCGGCGGGAGCCTCGGAAAGAGTTATCTTTTCTGTTTAACAGCCTACCCACCCGGGAATCGGCTCAGCCGGAGGTAGGGTCTAGCGGCTGGAAGAGCACTGCACATCACGTGGTGTCCACGCCCAGTCGTACTCATAACTGCATCAGGTCTCCAAAGTAAATAGCCTCTGGCCGATGTAACAATGTAGGCAAGGGAAGTCGGCAAAATGAATCTGTAACTTCGAGAAAAGGATTGGCTCTAAGAGCTGGGCACGGGGGTCCCAGTCCCAAACCCGTCGGCTGTCGGTGGACTGCTCGAGCGGCTCCCATGGTGAGAGCGGGTCGTCGCGTGCCGGCCGAGGGACGAACTGGGAATGGTTCCTTCTAGGGTCTTTCCTGGGCGTCGAACAACCGACTCAGAACTGGTGCGGACAAGGGGAATTCGACTGTTTAATTAAAACAAAGCTTTGTGATGGTCCCAACGAATGCTCATGCAATGTGATTTCGGCCCAGTGCTCTGATGTCAAAGTGAAGAAATTTAACCAAGCATGGGTAAATGGTGGGAGTAACTATGACTCTCTTAAGGTAGCCAAATTCCTCATCATCTAATTAGTGACGCACAAGAATGGATTAACGAGATTCCAACTGTCCCTGTCTACTATCCAACAAAACCACAGCCAAGGGAGCGGGTTTGGCAGAATCAGTGGGGAAAGAAGACTTTGTTCAGCTTGACTCTAGTCCGACTTTGTGAAATGACTTGAGAGGTGTAGTATAAGTGGGAGCCGAAAGGCAAAAGTGAAATACCACTACTTTTAACGTTATTTTACTTATTCCGTGAATCGAAAATGGAGCACGGCCCCTCTTTTTGGACCCAAGCCTCGCTCTGCGGGCCGATCCGCGCAGAAGACATTGTTAGGTGGAAAGTTTGGCTGAGGTGGCACATCTGTTAAAAGATAATGCAGGTGTCATGAATACGAACCGTGAAAGCGTGGCCTAACGAGTATACCTTCGAAATTCGAAGCTAGAGGTGCCAGAAAAGTTACCACAGGGATAACTGGCTTGTGGCAGCCAAGCATTCATAGCATACAAGAATTTTAAATAATAGTAGTGTAAACGCATGTGATGTAATGTGTGCACTCATGAATACGCGCTTTTGATTTTTGCGCAACCTCATATGTTACCAACCTGAATAGTATCCAAAACCCGAATCTGAACCGCTCGAAACCTGAATAACGGGACGATCGGGATTCGAACCACTCGAATCCTGAATAAAGACCCGACCCAAATCTGAACCGCTCAAAACTCGATCAACGAGCCGACCTGAATTCAAACCGCTTGAAAACCCAATAACGGGCCAACCCAGATTCGAACTGCTCAAAACCCGAATAACAAGTCGACTCAAATTTGAACCGCTCGAAACCCGAATAACAGGCCGACCCGAATCCACACTAATAATTGAGTGTATATTAATACGAATAATATAGCATACAAAAATTTTAAATAATAGAAGTAGTGTAAACACATGTGATGTAATGCGTGCACTCATGAATACGTTCTTTTGATTTTTGCGCAACGTCGTATGTTACCAACCCGAATAGTAACCCAAACCCGAATCCAAACCACTCAAAACCCAAATAATGGGCCAACTAGGATCCGAACCCCTCAAAACCCGAATAAATACCCGACCCGAATCTGAACCGCTCGAAACCCGATCAATAGGTCGACCTGAATTTGAACCTCTTGAAACCCCAATAACTGGACAACGTGGATCCGAACTGCTCGAAACCCGAATAGCGAGTCGACCCAAATTTGAACGGCTAAAAACTCGAATAACATGCCGACCCGAATCCAAACTAATAATCGAGTGTATATTAGTACAAATAATATAGCATACAAGAATTTTAAATAACAGAAGTAGTGTAAAAGTTTGTGATGTAATGCGTGCACATGAGAATACGCTCTTTTGATTTTTGCGCAACGTCGCATGTTACCAACCCGAATAGTAACCCAAATCTGAATTACTCGAAACCCGAATAATGGGCCGACAAGGAAATAAATCCCTTGAAACCCTAATAAAGACCCGACCCGAATCTGAACCTCTCGAAACTCGATCAACAAGCCGACCCGAATTTGAACCACTCGAAACACCAATAATGGGCCAACCCGGAACCGAACTGCTCGAAACCCGAATAACAAGGCGACCCGAATTTGAACCGCTCGGAACCCAAATAACAGGTCGACCCAAATCAAAACTAATAATTGATTGTATATTAGTACGAATAATATAGCATACAAGAATTTTAAATAACAGAAGTAGTGTAAACGCATGTGATGTAATGTGTGCACTCATTAATACGCTCTATTGACTTTTGTGCAATGTCGCATGTTACCAACCCGAATAGTAATCAAAACTCGAATCCAAACCGCTCAAAACCTGAATAACGGGTCGACCGGGATCCGAACCCCTCGAAACCCAAATAAAGACCCGACCCGAATCCAAACCACTTGAAACCCGATCAACGGGCTGGACTGATTTCTAATCTCTTGAAACCCCAATAACGGGCCAACCTGGATCCGAACTGCTCGAAACCCGATTAACTAGCCGACCCAAATTCGAACTACATGAGACCCGAATAATAGGCCGACCCAAATCCAAACTAATAATCGAGTAAATATTAGTATGAATAATATAGCATACAAGAATTTTAAATAACAAAAGTAGTGTAAACGCATTTGATGTAATGTGTGCACTCATGAACACGCTCTTTTGATTTTTGTGCAACGTCGCATGTTACCAACCCAAATATTAACCCAAACCCAAATCCGAACTACTCGAAACCCGAATAATGGGCCAACCAGAATCTGAACCAATCAAAACTTGAATAAAGACCCGACCCGAATCTGAACCGCTCGAAACACGCTCAACGGGCCGACCTGAATCTGAACCGCTCGAAACCCAAATATTGAGCCAACCCAAATCCGAAATGCTAGAAACCCGAATAACGAGCCGACCCAAATTTGAACTGCTCGAAACATGAATAACTGGCTGACCTGAATCCAAACTAATAATCGAGTGTATATTAGTACTAACAATATAGCATACAAAAATTTCAAATAACAGAAGTAGTGCAAATGCATGTGATGTAATGTGTGCACTCATTAATACGCTCTTTTGATTTTTGCGCAACGTCGCATATCATTAACCCAAATAGTAACCCCAACCCGAATCTGAACCGCTCAAAACGCGAAGAATGGGTCGATCAAGATCCGAACCCATCGAAACCTGAATAAAGACCCGACCCAAATCTGAACCGCTAGAAACTCAATAAAGGGGCCGACCCGAATTACTATCACTCGAAACCCCAAAAACGAGCCGACCCGGTTATGAACTGCTCGAAACCTGAAAAAAGACCCGACCCGAATCTGAACCGCTCAAAACGCGATCAACCGGCCGACCCGAATCCAAACCACTCAAAACCCCATTAAAAGGCAGACCCGGATCCAAACTTCTTGAAACTCAAATAACGAGCCGACCTAAATTCGAACTGCTCGAAACCCGAATAACCGGCCGACCTAAATACAAACTAATAATCGAGTGTACATTAAAACGAATAATATAGCATACAAGAATTTTAAATAACAGAAGTACTGTAAATGCATGTGATGTAATGTGTGCACTCATGAATACGCATTTTTGATATTTGCGCAACGTCACATGTTACGAACCAAAATAGGAACCCAAACTCGAACCGCTCGAAGCCCGAATAATGGGCCGACTAGGATTCGAACCCCTTTAAACTAAATAAAGACCCAACCCGAATCCAAACCGCTTGAAACCCGATCAACGGGCCAACCCAAATATGAACCGCTCAAAATCCCAGTAACGAGTCGATCCGGATCCTTACAGCTTGAAACCCGAATAACGAGCTAACTAGAATTTGATCTGCTCGAAACCCGAATAACAGGCCAACCCGAATCCAACTAATTATCGAGTTTATATTAGTACGAATAATATAGCAAACAAGAATTTTAAATAACAGAAGTAGTGTAAATGCATCTGATGTAATGCATGCACTCATGAATACGCACTTTTGATTTTTGCGCAAAGTCGCATGTTACCAACCAAAATAATAACCGAAACCTAAATTCGAACCACTCGAAACCTGAATAACAGACCGACCATAATAAGAACCCTTTGAAACCCTAATAAAGACCCGGCTCGAATCCAAACCGCTTGAAACCCGATCAACGGGTCAACCTGAATTTGAATCGCTTGAAACCCCAATAACGGCCTGACCCAGATCCGAACTGCTTGAAACTCGAATAACGAGCCAACCTGAATTTGAACGGCTCAAAACCCGAATAACAGACTGACTCGAATCCAAAGTAATAATCGAGTGTATATTAGTACAGATAATATAGCATACAAGAATTTTAAATAACAGAAGTAGTGCAAATGTATGTGATGTAATGCGTACACTCATGAATACGCTCTTTTGATTTTTATGCAACGTCGCACGTTACCAACCCCAATAAAAACCAAAACCCAACTTTGAACCGCTCAAAACTCGAATAACAGGCCATCCAGAATCCGAACCCCTCAAAACTCAATCAATGGGTCGACCCAAATTCGAACCACTCAGTACCCCAATAACGGGCCAACTCGTATCCGAACTGCTCAAAAGTTGAATAACGAGCCGACCTGAATTTGAACCGCTCGAAACCCGAATAACAGGTTAACCCGAATCCAAACTAATAATTGAGTGTATATTAGTACGAATAACATAGCATACAAGAATTTTAAATAACAGCAGTAATGAAAATGCATGTGATGTAATGCGTGCACTCATAAATACGCTCTTTCATTTTTTGCGCAACGTCGCATGTTACCAACCCCGAATAGTAACCCAAACCCAAATCTAAAGTGCTCAAAACCCAAATAACGGGCCGATCGGGATCCAAACCCCTCGAAACCCGAAAAAAGACACGACCCAAATTCGAATCACTTGAAACTCGATCAACGGGCCGACCTGAATCTGAACCGCTCTAAACCCCAATAACTGGATGACTCGGATCCGAACTGCTCAAAACCCAAATAACGAACCGACCTAAATTTGAACCGCTCAAAACTTGAATAACTGGCAGACCCGAATCCAAACTAATAATCTAGTGTACATTTGTACGAATAATATAGCATACAAGAATTTTAAATAACATAAATAGTGTAAACGCATCTGATGTAATGCACGCACTCATAAATACACTCTTTTGATTTTTGCGCAACGTCGCATGTTACCAACCGAATAATAACCCAAACTCGAATCTGAACCACTAGAAATCCGAATAATGGGCCGACCAGGATCCAAAGTCCTCAAAACCCGAATAAAGACCCGATCCAAATCTAAACCGCTTGAAACCCGATCAACGGGCCGACCAGAATCCAAATCGCTCGAAACCCCAATAATGGGCCGACACAAATCCAAACTGCT
>JBCEWC010018364.1:0-12006 GCA_038996855.1 Solanum aculeatissimum
TAAATTATGGTTTAAGGTTTGAATCCTCCATTACCCATGCACTTGATTCCTCATTCATGGCATATGCATTGAAGTATAGTTATAATGAATCTCTTGTTAAGGGCATGGCCCTCTTGTTATGATATGATATGTTAAGGCTTGTGATCACATAGTCTCTTGTTATAGCTCTTCGAGCATTATGGGTGCTTGCACCATTTTGATATATTATGAAGGCTTGATATGATAAGCTATGTAGATGAGCTACTCCAATTACATTGATATGGAAATGATTTTTGAAATTCTTGTTGGCTTTTAGCCTAAGTATTGATATGGATGTGATAATTACATGGATTTCTTAATGATGCATGGTTTTGAAAAGAATGTAAACCCTCCATTTTGAAAGGCTTGCATGTATATATGTATTCCCAGGGGATGAGGCTTCGTAACGAGGGATTGCAGTCGGGGTGGACTAGCTCCATGGGTCCATACTCCTTTCCATCAACCCATGTACTAACATGGGATTTTTCCCTAGATGGGATGAGTTTTTATGTTTCCCCTTGTTGAAGGGTGACTAGGTATCTACCTGGCAAGTAGTCCAAATCCAAGTAGTACCTCACTCGGGTTCCCTCCATTGTTGATTGAGGTCACATCCCCATTATAATATGATTCGTAGGTTGCATTTCATGTATCATGGCATGCCATATTATTATGATATACTTATCCTTTGGCTATGTGCTTTCCTTTCGTATCACTTGACCCTTGTCATCTTGCTTGGTCATACTACTATGTCATATGCATTGCATGCCCATATACTTAGTGCATATTATGTGCTAACCCATACTCTTTGTCTGCATGTTCTAACCATATAGGGGCCGGTGATGAACTCTATCTTCCGTTGGACGATGAGTGAGATCTTTGAAGCTATTTGCTTATGGTGAGCCCTTTTTTTTCATATGCAATAGCTACTTTCTATCTTCCTTATATCATTTTACTTTGCTTTCTTTATGACTTGAGGGTTAGCCCGGATTTTGTCGAGGCCCCGTTCTACGTTATGTACAGTCTATATTGGACATGTTAAACTATTGCACATTGTATTATATTGTTTTTGAGATATTATGACTATTGAGATTCTATTATTAATGATGTTCGGTTATCCTTATGATTATGTATTGGAATTGTGAATGTTGGGAATGTGCTTATGTGGAAAGTCCCCTAACCTGGTCTGCCTTTATAACTTGAGTCCTACTTACCCGCCCCTTGGAAATACTTGTTATGTGCTATGTGATCCATGTTCTTCCCATTCCCGGCAACATCCCTATAGCTTGAGTCCAAAGCCCCGTTACCCCTAGAAATATCTGTTATGTGTTTAATTTTCCGCGCTTTTGAATCAATGATGTGAGTGATGATGCTGTGATGGCTTGATCATGGATTTTTGGGTTCTCCTTCGTCATGTCACATCTAGGTCCCACATTTGGGTTGCGACAATTGCACCCGCATAGTTAGTACATTCCAAGTACTAATGCATACTGTTTTGTCTACATGATCTCATCATGTAGGGACCGAATCTCCTATTAAATCTCCTCCACGTGGCTAGTCAGATTGCTTGAAGACTTCTTTAGTGATTCCTCCATTACGGGGATAACATCCACCTTTCCTCCATGCTTAATTAAGTCTTATGAATTTATGGATATTTACTAATTGAGGATCAGCCCGAAAGCATGTCTTGGCCCCTGTTCCATTTATGGTAGAGCTGTTGTTGGATATGACTATTATGTATTGAGCTCGACTCTTATTATATCTTTATGCTTTATGCAAGATTTCTCTTAGTCCCTTTATTCCCTTCTATACTTGTTGTATGTTGTTGAAGAGATAAAAGTACCAAGTCAAAGAAATACCCCCATATCTTGAGTCCAAAGTCCCGTTTCCCCTAGAATTATTTGCTACTTCTTAACTCCTTGAATTAAGCTTCCGCAGCCAAGGAGGTGCCAATGATATGTAAGAGGCTAGTTTGGGTGTCCTTCGGGTTTCCCATTTGTTGTGTCATGTCTAGGCGCTAGGCTTGGGTTGTGACACACAGATACAAACTTTGTTATGTCCTTATTCTTACCATGCTACCAATACACTTCCCTCAAATTCCAATACATCTTAGAGGATCTTTGATGTATAGAATAATAAGAGTTGTGGGCTTCACTCATAGTCACCATTCTAAGACCATCAATATCTGGAACACAGAATCGATCTTGATACTAAAACACACCATTTCCCCCTTGGGAGAAAACATCTACCTTCTTTTTGGCAACTAACTTGTTCAACTCAATCAAAGACGGATCAAAGTCCATCTTTGCCTTGATATCAACAACAACAAAAGTCTCAGCACCATTCTGAACATGAATGCTACCATCATTAGAGTCAGCCAATCTAACATCCAATCTAGCCAAATAATGAACATCCTTTACTAGTTTATTCTTTCCTTAATCAACATGGGCCATAATACCCCTAGATAGCCTACTAAGATCATCGGCTACAACATTTTCCTTGCCGAGATGATATTAAACACTCACGTCGTAATACTTAAGTAGCTTAACCATCCTCTTTGTGTTAAATTAAGATATCTTTTGGTGAACACCTAATACCACATTAAGATTGAGGATGTTCACCAACTCTTCACATTTTCAATCTTCTTTGGGTAAACTTTAATGCCATCACCTAATACCACATGGCCTAGAAAAGCCACTTCTCCCAATCAAAACACATATTTATTGAACTTTGAAAAAATTGCTTCTCCCTCACGATCTGAAGAACCTACCTGAAGTGATCCATATACTTCTACTCAGTCTGGGAATAAATTAAAATATTATCTATGCTAACAACAACAAAACTATCAAAGAATCGCTTGAACACCTGATTCATAAGATCCACAAAAATGTCTAGAGCATTAGTCAAACTAAAGGAGATAACTACAAACTCAAAGTTTCCATTTGTAGTCTAAAAAGTCATTCTTGGGAATATCACACTCCATTATTTTCAACTGATGGTATTCAGAATGGAGGTCAATCTTCGTGAAGTTAATCAAACAAGTCATTGATCCTTGAAAATATGTATTTGTTCTTGATGTTAACTTTTTTCAATTATTGGTAGTCAATACACACTTGAAGCGACCCATCCTTCTTCCTTACAAATAACACAGGAACACCCCAAGGCAACATACTTGGCTTAATAAAGACCTTCTCCAAAGATCCTTTAACTGGTCCTTCAACTCCTTTAGTTTAGTTGGTTCCATACGATAAGGAGCAATGGAAATAGGTTGAGTATCCATAAGGATATATATGCCAAAATCCACTCCCTTTTTAGGAGAAATATTGGGCAAATCCGCAGGGAAAACATCCGAAAATTCATTAACCAAAAGAGTTGATCTAAGAGTAGGTGACTCAGACTCAACATCTCTAACCCTCACTATAAGATAATTACACTCTTTGGAGTTAACCTTCTGGGCTTTGAGATAGGATATAAACTGACTGTTAAAAGTAGAGTCACTACCCTTCACTTCCAGAACAAGTTCATTCGAATACTAAACGTTAACCTTCTAGATTCTACGATAAATAAAGGCATATGAAGCATGCAACCAATCAATCCCAAGAATAATATCAAAATCAAATATCTTAAGTTCTATGAGATCATGAGGAAGGACTTTATACAAGACCAAAATAGGACAAC
This sequence comes from Solanum aculeatissimum, assembly GCA_038996855.1. NCBI lineage: Eukaryota > Viridiplantae > Streptophyta > Magnoliopsida > Solanales > Solanaceae > Solanum > Solanum aculeatissimum. The sequence continues at coordinate 3,694 of JBCEWC010018364.1, forward strand.
CCTGGTAGACCCTTTGGACAACAATAGACTCACCTACGGGAGTATAAACTGAGAAAGGGTCCCTTAAAATTTCAGGACTTAAACCAAATCTAACAGCCAAAAGAGGAGTCACAAAAGAAAATTTTGCACCTGCATCAAGCAAAGTATAAGCATCAAAACCAAATACTTTTAACATATCAGTCAATACATCTGGAGTGTCCTCTACCTCCTGTCGAGCATGCAAAGCATAAAACCTATTATTTTTAGGACCACTGCCCTGTGGGACTCCTTGCTGTCGTTGGTCACCCCGAGCAATGTAGACTTGATCCTTCTTGGAAACCTTGGGAAAATTAGCAACCCTATGGCCCATATCAGCACACCCAAAGCAAACACCTGAATCTTTTAAACATGAACCTGATTGATTTATTCCATACTTATCACATCGAGAATGTGATGGCCTACCTCCAATACGTTCCTTGGGAGGAGGCACTTTGTCTTTGGTAACTCTTGCATTTGAACCCTGGCTCTTTTGGAAGCAACCATTTCCACCACCACTCCTAGAGTTAGAGAGCCCTCCATTATAACTGGCCTTCTTAGAGCAATTCGTCCTTCTCTCCATGAGCTTCACCCCTTCAATCTGCTCAACATATGTCATAAGTTAGGAAATCTCCATCCATATCTCGAATAAGCATAGCCATATGGCATTAACTCACAACCAAGTAAGATATCCCAGAAATAAACTTATGTATTCTTGTACAGGGGTCGACCATAAGAATAGGAGTATACTTTGAGAGCTTTGTAAATTTGAGGGCATAGTCTTTCACACTCATTCCACCCTATTTGAGGTTTATAAATTCTACTATCTTGGATTCCCTAAGTTCAAGCGGAAAGAAGTGGTCCAGAAAGGCAAGCTTGAACTCTTCCTAACAATCCCAACATCACTAACCCTCACTACCGACCACACGGTGTACGACACTTGAGCCACATACTTCAATTGATAAATAACTAACTCAACCTTTTCATCTGATGTCACCCCTATAACAATCAACACTTTAGAGAGTTCATCAATAAATTCTTTGGCCTCCTCATCGGTCCTTGAACCAATAAATTCTAGGGAATTCATCTTGGTGATGTCCCTCACCCTAGCAGCCAAACTCTAGACTTGAGGAGGAGGATTGGCCTACCTATCCTAGTTGGTCATTGCTTGGGAAAGCATAAAAAGTGTAGTACGAAGCTCACTCGGAGTAACTGACTCCTCTATGGATTCTTGAGTGACTTGCTCCTTAGAAATAGGGGTTAGTCTAGGTAAGGGAACTAGTCTTGGAGGCATCTTCTGTAAGCCGTCAAGGATTTTATTAGAGTTAGAAGATTTTAAGACATGTTTCATAGCAGGACATAAACCATGAAGAAATAAGACATTTCCTAAAATGCCATCATAGCCTCCCATCCATAGGTATTATGCACTTCACACCCATGGATACGACTCTACTCTACCAGGCATGTTGAACTCTGAGGATCATTTTTAAACCTTAGTGCTCTGTACCAAGCCTGTCATGACCTGAGCCTAGGGCCTAAGAGTGACATGGAGAATTGTTACTCGAGAATCCCTAAACAAGCATCATAGCATACATACACGCATCATCGGTTTTGAAGCGCATAGTTATACATTAAGCACATAATTCTGTAGGGCGGGTAAGTATGACTCACGCTCTGGGTATGTCATATGGATTGGTATTTACATGGATTCACATAGCACATAAAATATAAAACTAAGTGACGGGTAAGTATTACTCACGCTATAGGGATCGAAGGGGCTTAGGAGTTTCCACATTCCTTACTTCATCATATTCATGTCATCATAACATAATCGGGAACAAAGTATCCCAAGAAAAGACATAACCAATTTGTTCATAAGAGTTTGTGATATCCAACAATGCCTCTTGTACATAGAATAGGAAGGGGGCCAAGACATGTCCAAAAGGATCACCCTTATAGTAAAGACATAAAACATCATATCATAATAGGTAGATAGAAGGTGACTTGTCCTTAGATGATACAATTTACCACAAATAACTCTTTGTCAATCAAGCTAGTCAACAAGATGTGGAAGATGATAGTCTCCGGTCCTTATATGGTTAGTTCATGTAGGAAAAAGAGTATCTGTTAGTATGTTTGAATGTACTAAGTATGCGGGCATGCAAATGCATATGAACATATAATCTTGCAAATCAATGTTAGTTGACAAAGGAACATATATAGAAAGAAGTATATAAAAAGGAATATAATATCAATATTCTATGAAATCCATGATGCATAAACGCCGTAGTATACATAACATAGTGGGGATGTAATCTCAATCGACGTAAGACCAAGTGAGCTATAACTTGGAACTCCATTGTCTACCCCACATCAGATAAAGGGGTGATTTACTTGACAAAGGGAGATCCTTGTCTTAATCATCCCATAAAGGGGCATAAACATGAACGTATGCTAGGCACATAGTCATGAGAAGTGAAAATTTATGTAAGAACTCCTTGGATAGAGTCCCCACCTCTTATCTCATTCTGTTCTAAGTCATTATCCCACGACAATACATACACATATACGTACTTTAATAGGAGGCATAAGCTTTTTCAAAACATAACATTGCATGCTTAGGCTTAAAGGCCAAATCACTTTTCATAACCATGCACACATGGGCTAAAAAACCAAATCATATTTAAATTCATATTTTAATACTTGGGAATAGCTCCTCCATACTTGTACATGTTGGTGTAAAAACCTATAATTTCTCTAAGAGCCATATCATACAGATTATGTGATCACATTCTTATCATACCCATACTTGCTTGAAAACATAGTCATATTCATTATTGGGTCTTAACCCACATTATAATCTTCATGAAAATCAATGTTAATGTATACATATACCATGAGAGATGGGAGAATAGAAGGGATAAAGGATATTCATGCTTAAAATAACATAATAAAATGAATCCATGCTTAAATCACAAGGAAATCACAATTAATAAAATAATTAAAACAACCCATATATAGATTTATAAATTCAAGAGGACATGCATGTTAAACCTTCATAAATTCAATGTAATTCAATTTAATAGCAATTAAACCATATTAAAAACAACAATTAAACAAATTCCATATCCTAATTTAATCAAATAAACACTAATTTAAAAGACCCATATTCAAAGTAAGCTTAAAATTCATAAACTAAATAGTAAAAGCTTTTCGGGTCTTCATTGTTGAAAGGTACCATGAATGAATTCCCGCATACCTTAAAAAATCTAGAGGAATTTGTGTGGAATAGACTTGAATTGAAACCTCCTTGAGACCCTAGCTTGAATCCCCAATTACAAGACTTGTAAAGAGTGTTTTTAGGATTTAAATTCTAGAGTTCTAAGTGTAATGAATGAAATTGAACAAGGATGGAGGAGTATAAGTCTTTTCAGGGGTTTAGGATAGGTTAGAAAGTCAGAAACGACCCTGAAAAATAACAAAAAGTACAAGAATACCATTAATGAAACAGGAATTAAAGAGTGATCAATGGTCGCATACGAGACCACCATGGCTCGGTAAGGGAACACAAACCGTACAAGGTTTTGTGGGAAGTGACCTTTCTAAAACATAGAGAAAATTAAGTCGATGGTATTCACAGTGATTTCATCACGGTCTGTACAAAGCTTCATGGTCCGTATAAGCTCCGGTACAAAGAGCTAAGTTCTGAGATGGTAATTTGATACATATAATTTGTCTAGGGGATAGGGCCTTACGAGACCCAACCATGACTCATGCTGAGGTAAACAAATAGTATAAAGTTTTGTGGTTGGTTCCTTAGCTACCCAATGGCTTTACAGCGAAGGTGACCTACCATGAGTTGCTTTCACAGCTAGTGGTGAGCACCATGAGCCGTGAAGGGCTTAGTGGAGGGCCACCTGGTCTTGAACTCAGCCATAAGCCAAAACACACCACACACTAGGTCAAAGGCTACCCTTAGGTAGCATCCACAACTTATGGACCCTTCAACGGCTCATGGAAGTGACAACAAGGATGTAACCTTTGTCAAAAAGTTATGAAACTCAATTTTAAGAATTATCAAGGCCTCACGAGGTTCGGGTCCTTACAGACGTGTTCCAAACATAAATAATTTTTTGTTACTTAAGTCCTCTTCCTATGAGACCAACTTACGGGTCAGAGATTCTTTTATAGGCTCATTTGTTAACATGCAAGTAAATTTCCCACAAACATTCAAATTTTTTCCATTTTTGTTGGGCCCTTCCCATGATATCACCTAAGGCTAGTAAGTGCTTATATAGGTCATAAAATGGCTCATAAACTAGGACCGCCAATTAAATTTCTGTGCTTTAGTTTTCTAGGCCTAAAAACATGAGGGGTGTTACACCTTCACCCTCGTACGAGGCCTGACTATGACTCGTGATCCCAACCATGAGTTGTTGATAGGTTCGTACTACCTGCACAAGACCCAATTTTATATTTCTTTTTTATTTTAATCTTTTAACCTATATAGCCTTTCAATATCTTCTCTTTGGGAACCTTTATCCTCAAAGTTGATAAATGCAAGTTTGAAAGGAGTAGAGAAACAAATAACTACCCAACATGAATGCATAATGCAACTTAAACATTTTATTCATGAAAATTTCAAAATCAGATTTTAAACATTATTCAAATGTATGCTCATAAGTATGCTAGTATGCATACTGACATGAAAACTTAAATGCAAGTAATTTGAGGACTTGGGAAAGAATAGCTTAATACCTTAGGTTTGAGTATATTGAAAAAGATGAGGATATAACTTTAACATATCCTCTTTCGCTTCCAATATAGGATTTCAACTTGTTGATTCCTTCAAAGGACTTTCATGGATGCAACTTCCTTATTTTTGAACTTTTTCACTTGTCGTGTAACACCTCCCAAAGAGCCTTAGGATGCCCTTATAATAGATTCCTTGCATAACGCATCATCCATATTTTTTTGCCAAATCTAAGTTTGGATTATTGACTGGGGGTAAAATCATGTGGACAAATGGTGTCATTTGATTTTTAGGTCAACCACATCGAAAATAGTTTTTAACAAAATTTTGCATTTTTTAGAGGTATTCGCGACCTTTTTACATCGTGGAGAGGGTTCACTTCAGTACAAAAATGACAAAAACTCATCCCAAGATAAAGTTAGGACATAATTGAACTTTTCACAAAAATGACCAATCCTGAAATGTCTCCACATCATGCCCCAGTTCCCTCATAGTACAATGTTTTCTAAAAAATTTCTATATTTATGTGAGGGAAATTGGGGTAAATCCCTTGAATTTTATAGATAGGACTTCATGAAAATTTCCCCGATTTTGGACCTACGTCATCAACCAAAACTCTTAAGTTCTTCTTTAAACTCCCAAAAACCCCTCTACCAAATTCCTTCTAAATTTTGAGGGTTTCATGACCTATCCATTGAAGGCCAAGATTCAAGGTGATTTCCAAGATTTTTCAAGTTTCTCCTATACTTTCTCCAGACCATTATGGTGTGTGGGTTTCTTAACCAATGGATCTTTCCACCCATCGAGTTCAAAATCCTTTTCAACTCAATCCTTTAATTTGTAGACTTGTTTCATCATGGGTACTTCTTTTTATTACTTATATGCACGATTCATGATCGAAATTGTTATTTTTTTCAAATGTATGAACTCCTTTCAAGGGTTGATATTATGAAATACTTTATGGTATTTAAGCTATGTATGTTATGTTACTATGAAATTCTATGATGATTTATAGTTTATGTGATTATTTTCATTATGCCCTAACTATGGTATTACAATGATATGTATTCCGTGGGACTAGACTTAGCAAAAAATGAGGCTTAATGTGGTGGTTCAAACTAAGGGGTCCCTATATAAAGTCTTACTCTCATAACTACGTGTAACCCGTAGGATAATGTATTAGCTAGTGCAACCATATATAACTCCAAGTTCATGTTTCAATTACCGAAATGGGTTCCATTCCATAAGGTATATGAAAAATCACTCTCAAAAATGGGTTTAATCCTATAAGGTGAGGTATAGTCTACCTTGGAGAGTAGACTACTCCTTTTTTGGTATAGAGGCAACATCGGTATTCCATGTAGCTTGCATCATCATATTATAGGTTGAGGTCTCCTCCAAAATATGTAAATGATATTTATGAAATTATGATTTTCCTTCCATGCATGTTTTAATTAAGGCATTCATCATTCATTTCATATTGAGCTTGTTGCCATTGATATGATTATGGATCTTTATTGCATAGGCATATGATTTTCTTGATTGTATTGCATCTCACATACTTAGTACATTCAAAGTACTAATACATAATTTTGCCGACATAATTTAACAATATAGGGACTAGAACTCTTCCCTATATACCTCCTCACCGCTAGTTCAACTTGTGAATATCTTGCTTGTGGTTATTCCTCTAGTTCGAGGGAGATATATATTTTCTATCTAGCTTGATTATTTTAAGACATTGTCACTTCTACTACTTTACTTTTGAGGGTGAGCCCAGGACATGTCTTGCCCTGTTCAATCTATGAGTAGAGGTATTGTTGGATAAATGCTATGCATGTATTATGCAATATCTTTTATCTATGCTGACTTTCCCTTAGTCCCTATCCCATGTATGTTGTTTCTTATGATGTTATTAGCAAGGTGTAAAATTCCTAAGCCCTTACTTTCCACAATGTGTGTTCCATGTTCCCTTCCCTTAGAATTACTTGTTGTGATTAAATGGTGGATTTCCCTACCCTTTCACCCATATAGTGAATCCTAAGTCCCTAATCCCCTTTGTACTACTTGATGATGATTGAATTACGTTTTCTTATCCAGAATGTCCTTTTGTATGCTATGAGGCTTGTTTGGGACACCTTAGGGTTTCCCACTCTCCATGTCACACATAGGTACTATGCTTGGGTGAGGACATGGCCGGTATAGAATCTTAATCAAAACCACTTCATAGGTCAAGTTTTCTTCCACACTCACATCATTGAATGGCACAATGGAATTTAGATCACCCACAATCTTCCTTAAAATATACACATGGGAAACCGAATTAACCATACTCATTTTCAATGGTAACTCTAATTCATAAGTAACCTTACCAACCCACTTTATAATTTTATATTCTTTACATACCTAGGGATCACTTTACCTTTCTTACCAAACCAGACCATACCTTTCATGGGTGAAACCTTTAAATTGACCCAATCACTAACATTGAACTCAAGATCCTCTTTCTAATATCGGAGTATGAGTTTTTCCGACATTGAGCCACCTTCAACTTTTCCATTATGTGTGTCACCTTCTCCATCATGTACAATACCAAGTCAGGTCCAATCAATGCCATTTCTGTAACATCAAACTAGCACACCAGAGACGTACATCACCTTCCATAAAAGGCTTTAAACGCTGCCATCTCATTCCTAGAGTGATAACTATTGTTGTAGATAAACTCAACTAGTGGTAGATGGTTATCCTAACTTCCCTTGAACATCAACACATAAGACCTCAACATGTCCTCAAGTGTTTGAATAGTCCTCTCGTCTTGGTCATCGATTTAAGGATAGAAAATGTTATACATTTTCATCTTGGTACCAAAACCTCTTTCAAATAACTTGAAAAAGTGAGAAGTTAACTGGACACAACGATCCAATATAAAGGCTAATGGCACAACATGCAACCTCACCAACTCATGGATGTACAACAGAGCATACGCTTGAGCACTATATGAAGTCTTGATTGGTAAAAAGTGATCCTACTTTGTCATTCTATAAACAATCACCCAAATAGAGTCATATTGCTTCCAAGTATGGGGCAATCTTACTACAAAGTCCATGTTCACATCTTCCCAATTCAAAAGGATTTTAGTTTCTTTTTCTAGGCGACCTGACATTTGATATTCGACTTTCACTTGTTGGCAATTTGGACACTTTTCACGACCCGGATAGGGGGCCTAGATGTGCCATGGCGAAGGAGGACCCAAAGACCCTCGATCAAGCTATCATAGCATCATTGCACTTATCATCAGTTCGAAAATGCGGAAGCTAAGCATGTATCACATAAGCTCTAAGGGTTTAGGGGCTTGTGTCTTAAGCTATGGGGGCAAAGCCGGGAATGGGAGGAACATGCTTGCACGTAGCACATAATCATCCATGATACTTAACATTTAAGACATAACCTTAAAATGATAATATAAGACAAAATCATAACATGAGAACATATCCATAGATCAAGTGGAACATAGAATCATAATACAAAGCCGAATATCCAACATA
>JBCEWC010018365.1:0-12005 GCA_038996855.1 Solanum aculeatissimum
ATAATGTACTTAAAATACAATATCGTCATAATAATAATAATGAGAACAATAATAATAATAATAACAATAATAATGAAAATATTTACTACTACTACTACTATCATTAAAATAATTATAATAAAGTAGATAATAATAATAATAATAAGGACAAAAAAATGATTTATAACAAATGAAATAAATTTTTCAAGTTAAAAAGGTATTAAAAATACGTAATTATTGGATAAAAATTAAAAATAAGCTCATTTACTTTAAAAAGTTTTTTTTAAAAAAAATACCTATTTTAATCAAATGTCAATCTAAAACGAGTTTAGGTCGGTCAAAATTGAGTGTCAACATGCATGTATGTGTATAATATAATATTGCAAATATTAATACATCGTCATCGCTGTCACTGCATATCTTATTAGTAAAATTATCAATAAATTTTAGTTTACTGATAAAATTTGTCTTTAGAATATTGATGAAGAATTAAGCTTAATTTATTAGTGTTGCATACAAAATCTAACACATTGCCATTGCACTTAAGGTAAGATATAATTAAGAAATTTCTACTAGTAAAGTGTAGTTTGGTATTATTTATGTGTATGAAAATTGCATATGTATAACTATTCTTCAACTCACACAACATAAAGCTCCTAAAAAAATGTGCTTAAGCAAGTTTCATGGTGATTAATTGAGCAACACATGTTTCACAAAAACATTTCAACTAACTTTCGGTCAAACTCTTTTCTAAATCACCCATTATATATGTGGGACATCTTTTTATTCTTTTTTCAATAGAAATCTGACAATCTAAAAAAATCATGTCTAACAATTACTTGACTATTAAAAAAAAATAAAATATATATATATATATATATATATATATATATATACATACATATATATTATATATTAAGTGGGAGTGATGTGAACGACATAACCAATAAGAAACGACCGGGTGGCAAATTTTGTTAAACCTGACTACTTGGCTTAGCGGTTGGAGCTTGACACTGCATGCTAGACGTCGTGAGTTCGAACGTGAGATACAACATCTTTTTTTCCTCCATTTTGTCCGCGAATGACGGACCACTAATATAATGTGTGGTAAAATCCATCAAACCCAATTGGTTGGCCTGGCGATTGGAGCCTCATGTTCCATGTTCTATGTCTTGGGTTCGAACTTTAAATGCGATATTTTTATTTTCCTTCAGTTTTATCCCTTAGGTCATATACCCAACATGGTCAGATTATATCAAACTCAACTTCAAATCTCAATGGCAATATTTTTATTTTTCATCCATTTTTATATGCCAACAACAGTGGGGCCCACCTAAACAGTTAATTATTTAATAAAAAATTCAATTGATCTCAAAATTTTGTATGCCAAACATAAATTAGAACAAAATAAATAACATAGACTTTAATCGAAAATTCAATTGATCTCAAAATTTTATATGCGAGACATAAATTAAAACAAAATAAATAAAATAGAGGAAGTCCTGAGAAACAACGAAACCAATGATGTAGCGTTACATCATCAGATTAGTACAAACTCAGCTGCTTTCCAAGGAATACGATCCACCTTGTGGATATTATATTAAATTTTGCCATCTGCTATTCTAAAATGTTACCTTTATACTTCATGAAAAACACTTGCTAGAACATCATAAAATTTGTTTATGTTTCTCATAATAAAGAAATAATGTTTTGTTGGTTTTACTTAATAATCAAATAGTAAATTATAAGAAAATAACTAAAATTTGATAAGAGTTGGATGGATTGGTTCATGATCGATCTATTGTTTAGCTATCTTGAACCATGTTCATCTCAGCTCAAACAATATTTTATGACATATTCATTTATTATATTATTATAATTTTACCCAAATAAATTCAGTTAAATTCGCACAAATTTAATACCACCAATTAAACGGATATATGAACCACACATACAAATTAAACTTTTTATTAGAATTAAATAAAGGAAAAATTGGGGTGTGCAAAAACCTTGTAAACGCACACTCCATTTTGTTTGCAAATCTATCAAATATAACGCAATTACTGAGATGATTTGAAGTCAAATAATAATATTAAGTCATTAAATGTTTGACAGATATGATAATAAGAACTTAAGACAATTAGTATAAAGACTTTCTATTTTAACAAATAAAAAATACTAATATCACAATAAATATGTTTGATTATTTTTATATTTTTATTCGTATGATTAAATTTAAATTCAAAATATGATATTTCATTCCTTTTAATTTGTTTGTGCTTTTTTTAGTCTGTCTAAAAAAGAATGTCATTTTTTTTTTTTTTGTAACGTTTAAAATTTAACTTTCCACATGACATGTTACTATAAGATCGAAAATATTTTTTTATTAATATTTAGAATTATTGTTTAATAATAGTAATATTAAAATTTGACTATATTTTATATGTATGGCTGTAAAAAATCTGCATTTGAGAAGTTATACCTACGCAAATGAAGAAAAAAAAATCATACTATTATTTAAAATCATTATTTAATAATAGTAGTATTAAAATTTTGACTATATTTTATATGTGTAGCTGTAAAAAGTTTTGTCTTAGCCCTGGAAGAGTGATCTTTTAGTAATAAAAGTGTAAAACATTTAAATTGGGAGAACTAAGGATTCGACAAAAATTTACAAATAAAGTTCCACGTGCCAGGTTTGTGTTGGTTGACAGTCCACATGATAGTGGAAGAGTGATCTTTTAATAATAAATGTATAAAACACTTAAACAGGAAGAACTAAAGGGCTCACTAAATTTGTGAATGAAGTTCTACATGACAGGGTTTTGTTGGTTGAAGCTCCACATGGCAGGTGTTTGTTGGTTTGATAGTAAAGTTGTTATGTTTTTGTCTTGATTTATGTGACGTTGATACACTCTTTATATATTTTTTAAAAATATATAAAAAAAAAATTAAGTTATAAATTATTGTGACCTATAGTATGTTTTATGTTAATCTTAAGTAATTCATGTTATTTATTTGGTTCTAATTTATGTTTCGTATATAAATTTTTGAGATTAATTGAATTTTTGATTAAATAATTAATTATTGTAAACGGGTCTTACCGTTGTTGTAATGTAAAAATAGAGGAAAATGCAAATGCTGGTATCGAGATTCGAATCTGGATAATTTTGACCCATTTAGTAACAATAAGAGCATTTCTGCAACAAACTATGAACAATAAAGATATTTTTGAATCAAAATATTGACGGTAAGAGTATTTTTGAGATTAATTGAATTTTTGATTAAATAATTAATTATTGTAAACGGGTCTTACTGTTGTTGTAATGTAAAAATAGAGGAAAATGCAAATGTTGGTATCGAAATTCGAACCTGGGTAATTTTGACCCATTTAGTAACAATAAGAGCATTTCTGCAACAAACTATGAACAATAAAGATATTTTTGAATCAAAATATTGACGGTAAGAGTATTTTTGAACTAAACTATAAGGACATTTTTTACCTTTTTCCTTTTATTTAAAAATAAAAGAAGAAAAAAGAAATTATTATATATAAAAAACGAGGAACATATGAAAATTATTTAAACTACTATGTATATAAATGGTAAAAGTCAGAATATAATTTAATGTATTTGCTAATTCAATTATTTTTAATTTCTTAATTAAAAGATAAAGTTTAATGTATTTGCTAATTCAATTATTTTTAATCTCTTAATTAAAAGATAAAGTTTAATGAATTTGCTAATGATTTTCATGTGTTCCTCGTTTTTTATATATAATTTCTTTTTTCTTCTTTTATTTTTAAAAGTTTAATGTATTTGCTAATTCAATTATTTTTAATCTCTTTATTAAAAGATAAAGTTTAATATATTGGCTAATTCAATTATTTTTAAACACTTAATTAAAAGATTTTATTTAATTTGAAATTATATTTAGACTTTTATCATTTAATATACGTAGTAGTTTAAATAATTTTCATATGTTCCTCGTTTTTTTATATATAATTTTTTTCTTCTTTTATTTTTAAAAGTATAATGTATTTGATAATTCAATTATTTTTAATCTTCTAATAAAAGAAATTATATTCTGAATTTTATCATTTATTATACATAGTAGTTTAAATAATTTTCATATGTTCCTCGTTTTTTATATACAAATTTTTTTCTTCTTTTATTTTTAAAAGTTTAATTTATTTGTTAATTCAGTTATTTATAATCTCTTTATTATAAGATAAAGTTTAATATATTTGCTAATTCAATTATTTGTAATATCTTAATTAAAAGATTTTATTTAATTTGAAATTATATTCTAACTTTTACCATTTAATATACGTAGTAGTTTAAATAATTTTCATATGTTCCTCGTTTTTTATATATAATTTATTTTTTCTTCTTTTATTTTTAAAAGTTTAATGTATTTGCTAATTCAACTATTTTTTAATCTCTTAATTAAAAGATAAATTTTAATAGTTTGCTAATTCAATTATTTTTATCTCTTAATTAAAAGATTTTATTACCATATTTATTAATTTTATTGTCTTAAAATTGCCAAGTGGCTTTTCAATAGCTTGTCACTTGACTTAACCTCATGCAAAACTATTCTCCTTTATAATATATATAGATATAAATTTTCTAATTCAATTATTTGTAATATCTTAATTAAAAGATTTTATTTAATTTGAAATTATATTCTAACTTTTACCATTTAATATATGTAGTAGTTTAAATAATTTTCATATGTTCCTCATTTTTCATATATATAATTTATTTTTTCTTCTTTTATTTTTAAAAGTTTAATGTATTTACTAATTCAACTATTTTTAATCTCTTAATGAAAAGATAAATTTTAATAGTTTGCTAATTCAATTATTTTTAATATCTTAATTAAAAGATTTTATTACCATATTTATTAATTTAGTTGTCTTAAAATTGCCAAGTGACTTTTCAATTGTTTGTCACTTAACTTAACCACATGCAAGAGTATTCTCCTTTATAATATATATATATATATAGATTTTAAGTTAAATCTTAGGGAGATCTCAAGAAATTTAATTTAGTAAGTTTTTGTGCTTTAAATAAAATAAAATAAAATAAAAAATAAAATGTAATATATTCCAAAACTCAATGTTGAAATGTTTATATAGTAGTACAAGAACAACATAGGGACAAATTTTGCTCATTACCTTAAGATTAATGTATGTAACGTGCACTTCTCAATTATATATTGTCATATATGGTGACATCTAGGGGCGGAGCCATCTTAGGGGTTTCATTCAAAATGTCGATAAAAAATTATATTATTTATACATAATTACAATTATATTGAAACTTTAGCTTCATCACAGATGACATCGAAGGATAATTTTTTTTTTCAATTATTAAACCTCAGAATATTCTTGAAAATCATGATTTGAGGTTTACTTTTGGAGAAATTAATATAAAGATTAATTATTGGGAGTAAACAAGCATAATATATACTCAACATTCTAAAAAAGACTATTTGCTTGTTAGTCTGTTAATCCCTAAAGAATTGTTTTCTAAATTTAAAAATAATTTAATTTTATCTTCTCATTTTTATATATAATAATGACAAATTCTTATAGTCATACAAAAATGATATGATTTGTTTAAAATCACAAGTTTTAAACGATTTATCATGAAACAAATATTATAACATCATAAGAATTGAAACCAAAGGAATAATAAGATATCATTGTTTAGGGATATCACTGCATATTCCATAAGAATTTAGTATATGTTTGATTGAAGTAAATTTTTTGTTAGTAATTTAGTATATTTCTTTTTGTATGTATCTTATATGTTTCTATCTAAAGATTAATGTGGCACTCTTCAAACTAGAAAAGCTCAGGATCTGGTCGTTCTAAAATCAAATCGAAATTGATAATTTAATTCGAAAAAAAATTATTGATTTAGTAGTTTTGGTAATGGTTTTAATTTTTTTTATTATTGAATTATCAACTTTTAATGGTTATCGATAATCCGATAGTAAATTAAATAATTATATTTGTACCATTTAGTATATAAAGCTCTTCACACTTTCATATTTTTATTTTTTACTGTCTCAAACTCTCGCTTATTCTACAACATGACAATGTTTATTTTTTAGCAAGATGCAATTTGTCAACTCATCATATGTATGGTTCATTTGGTTTGTCACCTTATTTCTAAGTAATTTTCAATAAAGAAAACTTTGTGTCATATCTTAATAGTTAACCCGATAACCGAATAGATAATGATCAATAACTGATAAACCAATAACCGCTAAATCAATATCTTAATGATTTTATAATGATAAAACATATCTATAAACCGATAATCTTAGCCGTATAATTTTGTCTTTCTTATGCGTGGGGAAAGTAAATGGTGAAGAATAAAGTAGCGTGATTGAAATTCTACCCATTTCATTCAACCGTTTTTAATATTTTTACCATTTATAGTTTGTTTTTGTCTTATTTCTTTAAAAAGGAACTAACACAACAATTATCAACGAATACATAAACAGGCCAATTCAAAATCCTCATTTTTATCAACTCTGTATAAAACTACAAAATACATAAAAAAGAATCTTACAGGAAATTAATTTCAAATCAATATTGTTATCATAATCATATTGTTAATATATATAAAAAAAAAATTATTGATGAACTAAAAAATATAAGAAAAACTAATGGAAACAGGAAAGCATAGAGTAATAATGTTTGTTTTAACAAAATATAGTTTGGTTGATTCAGGCCGTCTCGACCATAAGGTCATTAAAGCAATCGCTTGGGATCCTTATTTTTTAGGAGTCCTCGCTTTTTTTCAAGATGATATATATATGTTTGTATATTATTTAAAAAAAGGTTTCATGTATTGATAAATTTGAAAATAATTTATGAATATATAATAATTTTTTATCTCATTTAATATAGTGATTGTTGCTATAATTAAGAAATGGAATAGTGTTTTGTTAGTTGTAGCATCCTTTCTAAAATGTCTATATATTTTGTTGTCTAGTTTATATTTTGATGATTAACATGAACCAACAATATTATTTTCATATTTATTTTTTATTCCTCTTTAGCTATTTTTATTTCCTCATTTGAAGTCTATAAAGTCTTTCAAACGATCAAGCTTTTACATTATACAAAATGTATTGTTCTGTGTATTTAAGAAGATCAAATTTATTTTTTAGTGTCTTCTTCAAATTTTAAGCACCAAAACTAATCAACACTATTGTAATAGCATTATGTCAACTTATCAAATTAAGTGCAACACTATTTCAATATTATTATAAAAGCTCTTTAAACATTTAAGTCATGTTTTGTTATTCTAACTTTATTTTATATATCTTTCATTGATAATTTACACGTTTATATTTTTACTTCATAAAATATGCGTGTGTATTATATTTTTTCAGAGCTTTTTTGTATGATTACACTGAATATGTTATAATTATTTAATTTATACATGTCAACTAAAAATATTTTTTATCTATAGAGTTTAACTTTAGACCCCAAACTTATCAAGACGTCTCTCGATTAATTAGGATGACCTTGACTTTCCAATTTTTGTTGTGTTTAGGAATAAAGGGAAAGGAGATTAATTAAAGTGACCCTTTTAGAATATTAAGAGGAATATGAGTACCTTTTCTTTTTATCAAAAGAGGAATATTACCTGATTTTACTCTTACTTAAATGAAGGAAATTCCTTTGGTTGGCTTTCAACTTACATTGTATCATCTCTAGTAAAATTTAATTCTTAAATTCTCCAAATTTATTCAACTAATAATATTGAATATCTTTGAATCTAAGTATTTTTTAAATGCCTCAAATTCCAAGTATTTTTTAAATGCCTCAAATTCCAATCTTTCATACTGCTCTAAATTTAATCAGTAACTCAAAATAATTTTGGAGATATTTTCATTATTTAACTGTCAGTCATCTCTTATATTGGGAGAATATATTTATTTCGTTATTTATTAGTGCTCGTACTTTTTTTTTAAGTAAATGATTATCAAAAATATAATAATAACAACAACACACCGATGAGGTCCCACACACTTATTTGTTAAAGAAAAATTGATCCAATTCAGAGTTACATCGTTCGATCAAAAAATAAAAAATATTATTCTTTCCAATTCCAAACTTAGTGCTATTAAAAACGTTTTGGGGGCAAGTGAGTCTCAAGGTGGGGCGTTCTAAAAACGCTTCAGGCCATAAATTGAAGGCATAGTAGATCCATAGGGTGTAAGTCATAGAATTTGGAGAGTAAGCTTCGAGCGTAAAAACACACTTAATTTTTATTTTATTATTTTAAAGTATTTTTGGTATAAGTTATATTTTTTTATTACGGGTGTAATGATATTTATACTTTATGTTATCCTATTTTTTAAATTGTACAATATTTTCTAAAATATATAAGAAAATAAAATAACTATCATGCCTTTTAGATAATCGTGTCTTAAACTGATAAGATAGAAATTTTATAGCAGTATGTTCCTTAGGCAACTTTTGTTTATTTTTTATCACTACTCACTTTTTTTTTAAAAAAAACTTTCCTTGTTTGAAATACATGAATAATAATTAGTGCAAACATCAGTTAAGGCTGGGAAAGATTAGTAAATGTGGGAGTGGATGATGATTTTATTTTAAAGATCATGTAGACTATTTTTTTTTGTGTGTGTAGTTTTCTTTCTCAAATAACAAAGACAATTTTTCTCTTATATACTATTGGTGATTTATTTACAATTGAAATTTTTTACTTTTGCTTATTTTCTTACCATTAATATTATAAAACGCTCTGACTCACGTTCTTGTCTTTCAAAACATTGTATTCAATTAAGATTTTTCTTGTTCATTTGTTACTGAAAACAAATTATTTATAGATATTGTTAGGAGAATCGTGCAGGTTCATTCTTATCTACTTTTTGATCCACAAGAATCAAAATCAAATGATTACGCATTTTCATCCAATTTTTCTGACGATGGAAAATACTATAATATCAAATAATGTAAAGACTAAACGTGCAATATTGTTTAATGTGCTTTGTTACCTATGGAGAACCAATAATAAAAGGATCAAAGCACAATTAGTATATGAGATATTATCTTTAAATCATGAAGAACCAATAATAAAAGGATCAAAGCACAATTAGTATATGAGATATTATCTTTAAATCATGACATATAACTAAACTAGTGGCGAAGGCCGTGCAGTATGTTACTCTCTCAGTCTTAATTTATGCAGCATTAATAAAATTTCAAAAGTCAATTAAAAATTTTTAAAAATATTTTTGACATTGTTTTCAAATATATGTTGCTTATTTGGTACGATGAAAGTTAATTTTTTTTTAGCAAAAGATTTTCTAATATTTTTTTCTCTGTCAATATATAAACATTTCAGCTACTCCAAGATCTTCTTCAGGTACGAATACAAAATAAAACCTCTTCTTTTTTTTTTTTAATTGTACAATATAATAAAAAGCAAATTTCAAGAATAAAATAAAATAAACTTGTTATTGTAAAATTTTATTGGAAATTCAGGACACACAGTAAAGCTGCCATATTTTCTCTTGTTTAGCCTTGGAGTTGCTGCATCATTTGGCACAGTGTTCACCTCCATCTGAGATCTATTATTGTTGTGTTTTGGAGTTGCGCACAATTTGTTACTCTTGTTTACTTTGGTAGTAAACTTTGTTATTTACTATGGCAGAGGCTTTGATGTACTTTGTTAAATTTTGAGATTTTTACTGTATTAAAGAGACCAAGATTGAATTTTAATTTGACACCAAATTTTGAGTCATATATAGAAACAGAAATATGACGTGTATTTCTTTAGTTTTTTCCAATGATTCTCCATTTATTTACTACTCAGATTTCGAGACAATATATAAGTAATAAATTATTTTTAGGACTAATTCAAGGGAAAAACGCTTTTTGTCAAAAACATTTTTCCATATTTTAGGCTTGAAATCGAAATTTTTAATTAAAACAGTAGCAATCTCATCTAGTATATCATATCCCTTGACGGTTATAATTTTTAGTATGTGAATCTACGACATTATAAAATCATATTTTTTTTTATACAATTCAAAATAATAGAATACAATACTTTTTATTATTAAACGGTATGTAATAGTCATTCAAATAATGTGTTATGTTCAGATAGATACACTACTTCAAAATAAATACTATCATCCTTATTCGAAATGAATAGTTCTATACTTCCTCTGTCAAATAATAATATAATGTAGGGACTACACAAATATCATTCTGTTATTAAGAGTTAATTACATATTATTCTTACTTTTTTTTATTTTTTTTTAAAATTTGGTAAAATTCGGATATATCATGTAACTCTTGATACATCACGTAAAGTGATGTATTCGATCAATATATCACGTAAAATGATGTATTCGATCGATATATCGTGTAAAATGATGCATCTGATGTCCCGATACATCGCATACAGTGATGTATTATAAAATATGAGAAAGTAGAATTTTTTTATAATATTTTAAATGGTAGAAAATTTTAGAGAGTATAGCAAAATAAGTTATATATTTAGGTAATTTCTTCAGTAATAATTGTCCACTATTGACTCGATACAAGTATTAAGAAACATTAAATGATAGAGGTAATTTTACCAAATCACTCTTGTTAAATTTAAGTCATCGACCTAAACATTGAATAATATAGATACAAAATAATAAATTATTCATTAATTTTATAAATTGGACAGATATTATTAGATATTTCAAAATAATATAATAGACAAATAAAGATGATCGGATAAAGTATTAACATTTCATTAAAAGTGTTATCATAGTTATGATATTTTCAAAAAAAAGTTATGCTTATTTTGAACAAAGTTTGTCACTCAAGATTTGCTGGCATGTTTAATGTCATGGATATAGTGAAGTTGTACACAAGCAATACAAGAATATTTATATAGAGGAAGACAAATTATGCATCCATGAATTTATATTTATTTCTATTGAATAGTCAAATTCAGGCAGTGATTATCAAAATCATAAATGATAAAATTGAGAATTGTAAAAGTTGGCTATAAATAAAAGGACTTTATAAAAATAAATAACTTTAAAATTATATTCATTGCAATATTTTTTATGACATTCGATCAAAGATCGATTTAAGGAGATTTGTTTGCAATAATATTGTTAGCTTCAAATGGACATTCCACTTGATCGTAATAATTGATGAAAAAATACACACAAAAGACATCAGTTAGATGAAATATTACTATTTATTCATTATGTGATGATGATGATATTAAGTCCATGGGGCATTTGTTCTTTTAATAGCAACAAATTTATAGAATATCTATGACCTAGTTTCAAAAATTAGATGACTACTAGAAATAATTTTAGAAGAATAGACAATATTTAGATGTACAAAATAGTGCTAGCATGTTGTGTTTTAAAATAGCTATGATAATGAAAGACTTTAATTTTTTCTGATTACATGAAAAGTTTTAAATTTGACTTTACATATCAATTTTTGATGCTAAAATGCTTATTTGTTTTTTTTAAGGAAAGGGCTATTAATAGATTGACAAGAAAATCACGTTAAGGGGATTAAAAGTTATTGTATATTTGTTTGCATTCAATAAATAATTTGATTTTAATTATTTTGATAAACACTACTGTTTAATGGGAAAGTGTTGGTTTTTAAAAATTGACTTAGACGTTAAAAATCAATTTTAGGAAAATAATAGAGTCGCCACTTAATTTTTTAAAGGAAAAATCAAGAAAACCGTTAAAATGATTTTAAAAAAATTTAAACAGAAAAATCCCTTTTAAAATCTCAAAGAACGAGTTCGAATTTCCATTTCAAGAAGGTTTTACGCACTTGAAACGGCCGCTAATGCGCGGTTGACCGACGATTAAAATTGATTTGACTAACTATCCAAAAATTGATTAAAAAACGTAAAGGTAATTCAAGTGAAAAAGTTTTAAATAAAAATGAGACAATTTACGCTAAGAGTAAAATAAACCTATTCTTA
>JBCEWC010018366.1:0-12005 GCA_038996855.1 Solanum aculeatissimum
ACAGAAATATGGTAAACTCAGCAAACTTGTGTCTGCGGTTTCAAACAAAAGAAAATAAAACCTTTAAACATTCAAATAAAAAAACGAAGGAATGAGAGATAATGTCTCTGTGTCAAGAAACAAGAAATTTCAATTCTTGCTGTTCATGTTGCGGTTGACATTATTTTTTATAGCCTCTTTGGATTCTTCAGCCGTGCCCAGCACAGTGTCTTTCACTTTTTGGGTTGTGTCCTTAACTGATCCCCATGCTTCTTGGGCTGTTTCTTTTGCTTTTCCAGCCATGTCTTGTGCTGCGTCCGCAACTTTTTCTCCCATTACCTTTGTTTTCCGCATTGCCTGTCACATGCATTATTCATATTTTGTCAACTAAATACTCGTTAATTAGTACTAGGGTACATATATCAGGTTGATCTTCTTACGTATAATTCATATGTGCACTATGAGTAATTTTATTCAATGTATTAACTCAATTCATATCGATGCAGGTAATTGTCATCACATGCCACGAGACCAACATAGGAGATGTCTAAGATTGTACGTCCTTTACTTTCTACGACATGCTCATATATATGTGGAAGCAGTTTGACCATACATGTTTTCATGAAACATTATATTAGATCAGTCTTAATAATTACCTCATCAGCAACAGAGGCAGTCTCATTTTTGGCTTCGTGGGCGGCTTTTTTGGCCGTATCAGCACCTTGTTTCACTGCATCGACTCCTTTTTCAGCTGCATTACGTGCCTCATCTTTAAATGCCATTCCTAGGTGTCGTTTACCTACCTGTTAATTACCCACACATTTATCTAATTACATAATACTTGTAAAAAATAATTCTTAAAATAGTAATTTTAACCAGAGAATTTTGTTTATACTATCAGATCATTTGAAATGTAATCTCAAGTAACGGCCACTCATAATAGATGACATTAACAATTACTTCAAAAATAAAACAAGTTGTATTCTGCTGAAGGTTAAATTGCACACGTGATGTTATAAAATAACATTACTATTAAGCATGATCACCTGGAAAGGTTTGGGTGTTGCACCAACAAAAATCCTAGTCCTAGTGCTTAAAGGATTATGTCCTAGGATAGCTCTTGCATTTTGGAGCTTTGTAAGTGGTGTTAGATTCATCATGCTTGCCATTTCTCTCTAATTTAGTTTATTATTTTTGAAATTGATTTGAATTTTCTTTTTAATTTGTTCAACTCGTTGAAAGGGTTATACTATATAAATAGGGAAAGAGAGGTCAGAGTGCTGTATTTCTTACCTGTTCTCCGAGTTCTAAGTTACCACTCACTAAAAACTTACTAGAGAAATGAACGGATCGTTCTCTTCCCCACTACCACTAATTATTCTTTTTAATTTATCTGCAAAACCAAACAAGAAGATATATAATGAATTAATTTACATTTTGGTGAGAGCATTTTATCACTTAATTACAAATGCAATTATCATTTAGGAATTCCACAGAATATTTTGAACCATTTAATAATTATTTTATTTAAGAATATCTTAGCTATAAGGTGACGTTTATATAGGAGAGGAATGGATGGATATAAGTGATTATGAATGTAAACCAGGCTCGATGATCTCCATAGCCTATTGTTCTGCTATTTATACAAATCAAATAGTACAAGTCTAAGACAAATACATCAATTATTAGATCGAGTACAATGCAATATAATAGCTATCTCTAAGATAATTACAAATTAATAGAGATCGCAAATGGGTGGATTGGATCGGATTTGGATGGATTCAGTCCATATGGATTGAATCACAATTCATATTACATATATATTCAAAAAAGTAAAAACTTTACAAAAAAAATTAGCCCATGTTCTATTTACATAAAAAATAGTCCCAAATCAGCGAAACTATACATGACAATATTGTTGCGGAAGCCAAATATATAGAGAGTGATAATATCACAACTGCTATACCTAAGATAGCTAAGAAATAGTAAATGAGACAATAAAAAAAGATCACCAAAAATTTATGAGGTTCGGCAGAATTTTGTTTCCTTTTACCTACTCCTTGAATACAATCAATCAATGTTTATTTCACTTTAAAGAATAAAACTAAAATACTACAAGAGCGAAAGAAGAACAAATATCTTAGACAAATGAGAAGACAAGTGAGAGGTGTATTACAAATGAACCAAGAACTACCTATTTATAGGAGTGAATTCTTGCTCTTGATGTCATTCATGACATCACTATGTAAAAAACATATCAAGGTAATTTGTGAGACCATTTAATGATGTGCCAAAATTTCAACTACAAATTTTCTACCGTAACTTTTAATACCAATGAAGAAAAAAATCTTACTATCAAATCTTCACTTGAATCTCATCACAATTTAACAAATCTCCACCTTGACAAGATTCTCCATTTTTCAACTCTCGCAAAAATAAATTTTTAATTGTGTCTTCAACCTCAATCTTCAATGTTCAACAATATTGATCAAGTTCAAACAATGTTGAGACTTGACCGCAGTCACCATCTTTTTCAGGATATCAGTAGGGTTATCTGTGGTCTGAATTTTCTGCACTGTGACTCCACCTTCTTCTATAATGTCTCGTACAAAATGATACCGGACATCAATGTGTTTCGTCCTTGCATGATAAACTTGGTTCTTTGCTGATTGAATTGCACTTTACTATCACAAAATATTGTGATCTCTTCTTGTTCAATACCAAGCTCTCTAAGCAAACCTTGAAGCCAAATTGTCTCCGTTGCAGCTACTGTAATTATCATGTACTCTGCCTCAGTGGTAGACAAAACAACTATTGACTGTAATGTAGACTTCCAACTTACTGGTGCATTTGCAATAGTAAAAACATAACCAGTAGTTGATCTTCATTTGTCCAAATCACCTGCATAATCTCAGTCACAATATCCAACAAGATACTAATTATATCCCTGCTCGAAAATCAAACCAACATCTACCATATTAAGAATATATCGTAGAATCCATTTCACTGTTTGCCAATGCTCCTTTCTAGGATTATGCATATACCTTCTTACAACTCCTACAACATGTGAAATATCTGATCTTGTGCAAACCATTGCATACATCAAGATACCAACAACACTTGCATATGGTACCCTTGACATATATTCTCTTTCGACTTCATCCTTTGGTGACATATCATCACCAAGTTTAAAATGAGAAGCCAGTGGAGTGCTAACTGGTTTGATTTTCTCACCCATACCAAATTGATTGAGTACCCTCTTCAAGTATTCTTTCTAAGATAAACAAAGTTTCTTTGAAGGTCTGTCCCTTGTTATCTCCATGCCAAGAATCTTCTTCGCATATCCTAAATCCTTCATCTCAAACTCCTTACTTAGTTGAGTTTTCAACTTCTCAATTTCTACCAAATTCTTGGAAGCTATCAACATATCATCAACATATAAGAGAAGATATATAAAAGAACCCTCCTTAAACTTGCGCAAATATACACAAAGATCGTATTTATTTCTCACATACTTTTGCTGCAACATATACTTGTCAAATCATTTATACCATTTTCTAGGAGATTGTTTCAATCCATACAATGATTCAAAATTACACACCATGTTCTCTTTCCCTACAACTTTGAATCCTTCTGGCTGAGTCATGTTCATTTTCTCTTCCATATCACCATGTAAAAACGTTGTTTTTACATCCATGTGAACTATTTCTAAATCCAATTGTGCTATCAAAGACAACATAATTCTAATGGAAGAATGTTTTACAATTGGAGAAAACACTTTATTGTAATAAATTTCTTCCTTTTGAGCATATCCTTTGGCCACTAATCCTTCTTTGTAGTGAACATTATTTGATCAGGAAATCCTTCTTTATTTGCATATATCCACTTGCACCCAACAACTTTCTTGTCTTCGAGAGGTTGGCCAGTTTCCACGTATTATACTAATGAAGAAATTTCATTTCCTCATTCATTGCAACTTTCCACTTTTCTTCACCACTTTGAATAGCTTCTTTATAAGTGGTTGGAATGTCATCAATAATGATTGAGGTTGTACATGCCATCATCTCTATGAGACACATAGGCTTCTTTATTGTTCTTTTGGGTTTATGAATTGCTATTGACTCAAGTTGTTGTTTAGATTCCTGAGTTGGGATTTGCGTCTCAACTAGCTCTACTTCCAAATTATCATTCGTTTCTTCATCTGCCTTTTGTGGAGGAAAGATAAATTTTTCCTCAAACTCCACCTTCTTTGAAGCACTATCAGTTGCTTTGGTATCTTCATTTACATCCTTTTTCGTCATAGCAGATTTATCAAAAGTAACATCTCTGCTGAATATTACTTTTTCAGTCTCTGGACACCACAGACGTTATCATTTGACTTCAGAAATAATTCCCATAAAGATAGACTTCTTAGCTCTCGGATCTAATTTTGACTCTTTCACATTATAATATGCAGTTAAGCCAAATACATGTAAAGAGTCGTAATCTACAATAGGTTTTTCATACCATTTTTTAAATGGTATCTTTCCATCAATTGCAGCAGATGGTAAACGATTAATGATATGGCAAGCATATGTTATTGTCTTAGCCCAAAATTCTTTGACCAAGTCAGCATTGGACAACATACACCATACTTTCTCCAACAAAGTTTGGTTCATGCGATCTGCCACTCCATTTTGTTGTGGTGTATGTCTGATAGTTAAGTGTATTACGATTCCATTATCTTTACAGACTTTGTTAAAAGGATCTTTCTTGTATTCGTCTCCATTTTCTGTGTGAAGACACTTGATCCTTCTACCTATTTGATTTTCTATCATCATTTTTCATTGGACAAAAATCTCAGCACTTCATTTTTCCTTTTCATGGTATACACTTATACTCTTTTGAAAAAGTCATCAATAAAGGTTATAAAATAGTGTTTCTCACCTAATGAGGGTGTTTTGGAAGCACCCCAAACATCATAATGTACATAATCTAAAATGCCTTCAATATTATGGATAGTTGTACCAAATTTAACCCTTGTTTGCCTTCCTTTCACATAATGCTCACAAAATTTCAAGTTTCCAGATTTAACACCTTTTTAACAATTCTTGATCTGATAAAAGTTTCAAGGATTTGCCTCCAACGTGTGCCAAGCACATATGCCATAGCCTGGTTGCCTCTGTCTCTTTGTCAACACTGAACGTTACTGTTGATGTTCCAATAATTGTACTACCATGATAATGGTACAAATTAGTGTCCTTCTAAATAGCCTTCATTACCACAAGTGCACCGGAGTATATTTTCATCACTCTATTTTCTGTAATAACTTTGAGTCCTTTTTAATCAAGGATTCCCACATAAATGAGATTCATCTTCAAATTCGGTACATATCGAACATCTGTTAATGTTCTAATCATTCCATCATAGTTCTTCAATCGTATTGAACCAATGTTATATGCGGTAAGAGGAATGTTATTTGCAGTGTGAATAACTTTACATTCTCTTTATTGAAAATCAACGAACCAATTTCGAGTGAGACACATATGATAGCTACAAGAAGAATCTATCAGCCATACATCTAATGATTTTGATGAATTTGTTGTAATGAGTTAGAAATCTAAGTCGCACAATCAACTACATTTGAATCCATTACAATCTTTCCTTTGTTAGTTTTGACTTTATTCTTCAATTTTGGACAATCATTCTTCTAGTGCCCCTTTTCTCGACAAAATACGCATTCATCTTTGCTAAGTCTTGACCTTGACTTGGATCTTCCTTTCTTTGTTCTCATTTGATTTTGAGAATGACCTCTCGTCACTAATTCTTCTCCTTCTCCGCTCTTCTGTTTCTCTTTCTTTCTTTGTTCATAGCTATACAAAGCTGAACAAACTTCTTTCAGAGAAATTTCATCCCTCCCATAAAGTAGAATAGTTTCAAGGTGCTTGTTCTCATCGGAAAGGGACCCCAACAACATCAACGCTAAATCACCATCAATAAAAGTTATATTCATTTTTACAAATCTGTAACTAATTTATTGAAACTGGTGATATGATCATTCAATGTGCTATTAGGAACATAGGAGAAGTGAAATATTCTTTTCTTCATGTAAAATTTATGTTGAATATTTTTCTTCAAAAATTTATCCTCCAATACCTTCCACAATTTACTTGCAGAAGTTTTCTTTGTGAATGGATACTTCTTTTCTCTTGCAAGGATACTTTTTTTCTCTTGCAAGGTAAGATTTAATGGTACCGCAAGAAATGTGGTTGATGACTTTCCAATCTTCTTCTCCTATACTGTCTGGTTTCTCTTCTTCTATGGTAATATCTAGCCCTTGTTGAAAAAGGACATCAACGACCTCGCCTTGCCACATTTCAAAATGTCCTGATCTGTCAAAAATTTCAACTACAAATTTGCCATTTAACATAATTCTTGTCATAAGAAAAGATGTCAATGATGATGTATTGTTAACGTTCGATGTGGATTAATTATTTTTCTTATTTTTCATTTTGCTGCAAATACTATTTATTAGCTAACAATGTAAAAGGCCAAAGTAAATCTTTTCTGATATGGAAGTTCAGACCCTGCTGCAACCACATAGCATACTCGGATAAAACCTTGGCTTTGATACCAATTGTTGCAGAAGCCAAATATATAGAGAGTGATAATATCACAACTACTTTATTTAAGATAGCTAATAAATAGTAAATGAGACAATAAAAAACGAACACTAGAAATTTAGGAGGTTCGACAAAGTTTTATTTCCTTTTGCCTACTCCTCGGACACAATCAATTAATGTTTATTTCACTCCAAAGAATACAAGTGAAATACTACAACAGAGAGAAAAGAACAAATGTCTTAGAAAATGAGAAGACAAGTGAGAAGTGTGTTGTCGCGCCCCATTTTTTCCTCGCGGAAAAAGGGAACCTGGACGACGTCGTGGCAACGACTCTTTTGGGATTTTTAAATTGAAGATTTGAAGAGTCACCACCTAATGATTTGAGGTGCATTAGGACACCATTCTAGGCCTAAAACTAATCCTAAGGATTAAACTAACCAGAGTCTAGGTAAGGGTTCAGGTCACCTCAAGGGGAAGGTGTTAGGCACCCCTGGAGGTCCGCAAATGCGGGTCCCGACCGTGTCTATCCTATGTGGGGGCCACAAATAAAGGTCCTTAATTTTATTAAAAACTTTATCCTAAAAATTATTCTAAGTGAGAAAAGAAGGTTTTAATAGCAAACTTTATTTAAGGAAGGGGGAATTATTTAAAAATCATTTTCCTAAAAAGGATTTGCCTAAGTGAAAGGAAATAAAGCAATTTAAAAGACAAATTAATAAATAAACTACCCCAAATAATTATGAAGCAAAGAAAGAAGAAAAGAAATTCAGACTAAGCGAGATTACCGCTCGGATCAGATACTCGGCTTTATTTTTTGGAAGACAAATCAGGTTTGTCATTTTTAGCTCACAAGACTTATTTTAAGCCAAGGGACGAAAACTAAAGTTTCGTTCCCATTTTTAAGCTCAAGTTAAATTCATCATGTCCGAGGGTCCTATCTACCCCTACCCCTCCTAAGTTAGATTTATTTTATTTTTACTTAATTGCATACTAGAAAAATGAAAAAGGCTAATCATTTCCTAAAGTACCTAACGTCCCTCCTAATATCCAAGAGGCATTGAATTTCTAATTTTGGTGGTTCTAAACTTAAATAAAATATAGGGCTCCTATTAGACTCGGCGTCACAACAAAACACGAAAGACGAGCATTTAGCACATAAAGTTTCAAATATGCCTCTTATCTAATTAACATGCTTGAAAACACATACAAATTGTGTCATGCTTGGTGTTTTTGTGCAAAATAACATTCAAACATTTTAAAACTTTAACTTTAACATCTTGAGAGATTCTTAAAGGTGATAAAAATTTTATATATATATATGAAAATATTTTAAAAGAAATCAACGAAAGTCCTATAGGCATGATTTTTAGTAAAACACATTAAATATCATGAGGGCATGATTTCTAAGAATTAGAAAAATATCCTAAAGGCATGATTTCTAAGTATTTAAAAATAATAAATGTCCTAAAGGCATGATTTCTAAGTATTTT
Source organism: Solanum aculeatissimum (assembly GCA_038996855.1). Taxonomy (NCBI): domain Eukaryota; kingdom Viridiplantae; phylum Streptophyta; class Magnoliopsida; order Solanales; family Solanaceae; genus Solanum; species Solanum aculeatissimum. Next base: position 8,072 of record JBCEWC010018366.1, read on the forward strand.
AAAAATAGTAAATGTCCTAGAGGCATGATTTCTAAGTATTAAAAATAGTAATTGTCCTAAAGGCATGATTTCTAAGTATTAAAAATAGTAACTGTCCTAAAGGCATGATTTCTAAATATGTGAAAATAGTAAATGTCCTAAAGGCATGATTTCTAAACATGTGAAAATAGTAAATGTCCTAAAGGCATGATTTCTAGCAATTAATTAACCTAAAACATGATCTCTAATAAATCTCATAGGCATGGTTTTCTAGATTTATGAAAAGAGTAAACATGCCTAAAACATGATTTCCAAAATTTGTGAAAATGCTAATACATCCTATAGGCATGGTTTCTAGATCCTATGATATCTAGACGTATTGAAACACTTTATTTTTGTTTAGACAAACATACATATAGCTTGTTTTAGTTGTTTAGCTATTTTTTGCCTAACAGTACTTCAAAGCAAAGAAAATAAAAAAATAAAAAAACACTTAGCACATAAACCCCCTCCCCTTAACTAGATCCCCAATTTTATTATATTCTATTACATTGTTTGTGAAAGTAATCGTACAACACATAGTAAAAAAAAAAATTTAAAAAACTTCAAGATCCATCTACTCCGAATCCAAACCACCCCAGACGACTCTTCATGCCCGCAACCTACTAACAAAAATAAAAGGAGTAGTATATGCAGAAATGATAATATCAAAAGAGAGAAACTAACCAGTTGTGGAAGATAAGCAAACAAAATTTGAATCAACGAGATTTTTAGAAAAACTAAAGCCCAAGGATGTGCAAGTAATATAGAACTATAGTGTACTCTGTTTTCTTTCTTTCAAAAAATAAATTTGCAGTGAGTGATGATGCCTTCATCTAAAAAAAAGGTGTCCCTTTTTATAGTGAAAAAGAAAAGGACGTGAAAGGAAAAGGAATTTGACTAGTTATACTTTCCATAATCACAATAATAAATCAGCATGATTAATTCAAATCAGAAAGTTACCATAAGAGAAAAAGTAAATCAATATTTTCCATGAACAAACATAATCAACCAATTAATCAAAATAATTTACCATCAATCAACAAATCAAATATTGTGTTAATATTTTTACCCAAAAATAACACCCAGTATAACAACTAAGAAATCAACGGCAGATTTGTATGCAATTTACTCATAAATATGAAAATGATACAGTAAATAATAACATATACTTACACATATTTTTAACTAAAATTACCGTTACTACTATGATTACACTATATTCTTAGTAAGGTAAGAGACAAGTTAGAAAATAATGTATGCAATTAGACTATATACAACCGTAAATTGAGATTCTTACCAGACAGAAAAAAGTATTAAAAGACAATTTTAAAACTAAGAATATTCACAATGGTGTGTTAGGCCAACTGGAAAATCATGAATGTAGAGTAAGCAAGAAACCGAACTCCCGCAACTAACAATGAACAAGTTCACAACACAAATCAACCATATGACACTTCGAAAATGAGAACAGTCAACAATGAACAAACTAATAGCAAGAATCAACCGCGCAACAACTTCGAAATAAGAACAACATGCATTAATAATAATAAAAAGAATTTCGAACCGATTTTCGTTCATTCTTGAATTTTTGACTTGTCATAGCTGTTTCTAGTTGCTTCCGTGGAGTTTTTGGTGGCTTGGGGAACGATCTGGTTACTGTTTCGCGGCGGTGTCGTTGCTGGTGGTTGTTCGTCGGTGGAGGGGAAAAGGGACGAGGAGAGGGGGCTGACGGGAGAGAGGAGGACCAGGTGAGGGGGTAGATTTGGTTAAAGGGGGTGACGGGGTCGCTGGTTTTCGGGTTTTTCGGCAGCAAAAGGGGCTGCCGGTGGTGTTGCATGGTGGAAGAGAGAAGAGAGATGACGAGGGAAGAGGCGGAGGAGGGAGACAGAGGCGATGACGAGTGGTGGTTGTTCTCTGTCTAGCTATCGCCGGTAAAACAGAGTGACGGGGGTTTCGCTCGGTGGGGGGAGATGAAGAGAGGTGAGGAGAACGAAAGAGGGAGACGGAGGCGGCGGAGATGAGCTGCAGACGGGGGGTGGACCAGCGACGAGGGTCGCTGGTGGGCGAGGTTCTCCAGTGACGGGAGGGGAGACGAAGGCGGAGAGAAGAGAGGGTTGGTGGTAAGGGAGAGAGGGAGAGATGGGGCGGTCGGCGGTGGAGAGAAAGGTGCCCGCCGCCCCTCTTTTTAGAGAGAGAGAGAGGGTTGGTGAAAAAGAGAGGTGAAAGTTAGGGTTTGGGTATTAAAAATCAAAAAAGGAAATTTAATAATAATTTTAATATGGGTCGTTGGATCAAATAAAATAGATGGTTACGATTAACTTTCTCGAAATGGGGCGGGTCTTGGATCTAAAATGGGTATCCGGATTTTAAATGGTTGAAATTGAATTGAACTTTAAAATTAAGCCACAAATTGACTTAATCTAGGCTAGAATCGCAAGAGATTGCACAAGAATTGGCTAGAATTGAAATAAATTTCAAGGAAATTGACTAGGATTGAAATAAAATTGATAGAAAAGGCTACGAATTGAATAAATTGGGATGAAATTGAATAGACCGCCACTTAATTAATTATAATATTTATAAAATGTACGATATTTTAAATAATAAAACTTTATGTAAAGAAAGTACGCACTATGTGCTAAAAATGTTACGAACAAATATTAAACGTATTGAAATTATTGTTATTATTATTATATTAAAGAACTTATAAAATGTATTTATAATATATTCAAGATACGATGTTGATATATTAATAATAATAAAAAATAATAAATATTATCGTGAAATTTATTTTTTTTACTACTTAAAATGATTATAAAAGTAAAAACTAATAATATTATTACTAATAATATAAAAAAAAGTAATTTTGAAAAAAAGAGCAAATTTTGACTATTAAAAATATATATATGAAAAATACGTAATTATTGCAAATAACACCGTTTATTTTGAAAGTTTTAAAAATACCTATTTTAACTAAATGACGATCTAAAAGGGGTTTAGGTCGGTCAAAATTGGGTGTCAACATGTGTTACAAATGAACCAAGAGCTACCTATTTATAGGAGTGAATTCTTGCTCTTGATGTCATCCATGACATCACTATGTAAAAAATATTAAGATAATTTGTGAGACCATTTAATGTTGTGCCAAAATTTCAACTACAAATTTTCTACCTTGACTTTTAATACCAATGAAGAAAAAAAATCTTCCTATCAAATCTTCACTTGAATCTTGTCAGTATTTAACATATATAATATAGTTATAGAAACTATACACTGCTATACAATGTATATTACTTATACATGAGCTATACACTAAAGTACATTATGATATACAAATATACACTGACTATACATGCCTATACAACGAGGGTTGAATACCCAAAATTATAACAAATAGCCAAAGTCAGTCAGATGGCTACTTCGTAATTAAAACAAAGTGGGCTATTTTTTGTGTAAATAAATTTTCTCAGTGACTTGTGGGTGTAATTATCCTTATATAATATGGGTAAATATGAATTTGGTCAAATATGATTTGGGTAAAAATAATTTCAACTCACCTTAATCTCTTAAAGCAAAAAAAAAAAATTAAATCAAAGTCAGATTATTAATGTTCAACCCCTATCACTTCAACTCTACTCCCAAATAATTATTTTTGAAAAAAATTATTTTTTTCATAATTTTTTTTAAAATAATTTCTACTTCCAAACCCTATCATCCACCCACTCCCACCGCACCACCAACCCTCATCTCCACCTTACCCCCACCTCCCCCCTCCCCCCTCAATTTTTAAATGAGAAAATATCAAGAAAAATTTACCCTACACGCCCCTCATCCGTCCCCTACACCCTACCCTATCACCATTTAGATAAAATTCATTCCCAAGCCCCACTAGATCCCCTACCCCCAAATATAT